>JAGDQP010006225.1:0-30301 GCA_022664845.1 Lepisma saccharinum | reverse complement strand
TATATATATATATATATATATATATATATATATATATATATATATACTTTGGAGGAGTTACAAATGTGCAAATTATTGATGAATGATGCTCGTGCACGTTTTGGTTGAAACATTGAACATCCGTATCTCTGATGAGAGATTAGATAAAAATCGGATTTTGTATTTTCAAAAATTCAAAAATATTAAGGAAGCATATAGGCCTATCAGCAGTCCTTTATACTTTCAATATATACACTATAATATTCAGTCCCTTCTGAGCGAAAAAGCGCCCTGAAAACCGGAGTTGTTTCTATTTTGACAATCACATTTGGATATCATTTTGACCAGTTCGATACGTTTAAGGTTTTTCATGCAGTGCAGAGGATTTAAATTATTAAGCAGATGTTATTAGAAAGAATTGTTTTTGTTTGAATATCCTAGCAGGTATTAACATTTTCCGTAAACATCTGCTAACGCAAATTTTGGTATGCACCGGAATACAAAAATGGCCGCTATTTATTAATCGGTTGGTATAAAAATAAAAGAATACCCGTTTAGAACTATTCGTATATAAGTGATATAAATATTTTTAAAAATAACTGAAAGCGATCGAGCAGTTAAGCTGGACGATTTCAGATGCACTAAACCTTGCTTGAATAAACGTTATTGGACTATTTTGGATAAACACGAAGTATGTGATACTCTTTGGTATTTGTAAAGGTGCCCCCCTAAGCAAATATCTGGCTACACCGCTGGATAGCAGTAACATGCGTGAAATTTTTGACCAGTTATGTGAAAACTCTGATTGCATTTTCTCTCCTGAATTCAAAGATGTGATCTGTTTTCTGATAGCAATGTCAGGTTTATTCACAATTAAAAAAAAAAAAAAAAAATGCGTTGACTGTCGTACATATCGCTGTCATATTATATCCTAGCATTTTAGGTAGATTTCGAAGAAAACTCTACCTATTGAGATCGGTACGACATCTATGTATATATTTATTTATATATACAAAGGGCGTTCAAAATGTTTTGCACTATGGGCCATAACGTTTTTAATAATAGCACTAGGACCACGACATTTTGTGTTCATGTACTTGTTTCCTTTATGTATAAACGCATGTTACTCAATGTATCCTTCAACCGCTGTGACACATTTAGCGCACCGTTCTTTCCATGCCGTAAATGCACTTTGGTCACTAGGAAACAGAAAGCAAAGAGGAAGGAAATTTGTCTCGAACTCCAGAACATTCAGTGGTGACTTTCCATAATGCTTTGATGGCGTGATCACAGAGGATATTTCATATGGATTCTGAGAGTAAAACGCAGTCCATGGAATGGAGTCATTCCGGTTCTCCACGGAAGAGAAAACCAAGACTCACCAGATCAGTGGACAAATTAATGGCCATATTCTTCTGGGATCACCGTGGCGTAATCTTCATCGACTTCTTGAAACGTGACGCAATAATTAATAAGGAGCGGTCCTGCAACGTGTTCTAAAGACAAAGAGATCGGAGCTCGAAAATAAAGTCATCAAACTGCACCAAGCTAATGCGAGGTCCCACTCTGCCTATCACACGCAGCAGAAATTCAGAAATATGGGATGGGAAGTGGTCGCTCAACTTCCCTATAGTCCGGACCTGGTCCCGTCCGATTTCTTTGTTTGGTCATCTGAAGACCCACCGTCGTTGTAGGCAGTTTGCTAGTGAATAGGAACGCATTGCGTGTGTGAAACATTGATGTAATAGTCAGTGTCCAGGGTTTTACCAAAGTGCACTTACGGCATTGAAAGAACGGTGCGCTAAATGTGTCACAGCGGTTGGAGGATACACTGAGTAACATGCATATATACATAAAGGACACAAGTACATGCACACAAAATTTCATGGTCCTAGTGCTACTATTAAAAAAGTTATGGCCCATAGTGCAAAACTTTTTGAACGCACTTTATATATATATATATATATATATATATATATATATATATATATATAATATACAGATGCTTATCAGAATAATGGAAACACCTGTAGTTGGCAACACGTCAGATGTATGGGTTGGCAGTGGTGTCGTGGCGACCGCGGCGCCGGACTGCTGGTGGTGGTGTGTTAGGTCGGTCTCCATACTACGTCAGGCGTCGTGGAACAGGAGTGTGCAGTGGCTGCAGCAGACGGAGGTAGTGTAAAATGGGAGACCTCTCAGAGTTTCAAAGAGGGCAAATTGTTGGTGCGCGGTTATGTGGAGTGAGTGTGACGGCAGTGGCTAGTGTGTTAGGTGTGTCGCCAGGGACAGTGTCGAAGGTGATGACGGCCTACACAACACACGGGAAAACCACATCGGGGAAGCGGAACAGTGGGCGGAAGAAAAGCATCAGTGACAGGGCACGCCGGGTATTAAAGCGCATTGTCACGCGGAACCGTCGTGCCACTGCGGCGCAAGTGACGGAGGAACTCAATCAGCACCTCCCCCAACCTGTTTCGACAATCACAGTCCGCCGCGAATTACATGACATGAACTTACGGGGTCGTGTTGCACGGGCCAAACCTCTCATCAGGGACCAGAACGCTTTAGCACGCCGCAAATGGTGCCGCGACCATGCAACTTGGACCGTTGACGACTGGAAACGTGTGGTATGGTCGGATGAGTCACCATTCACCCTATTCCAAACCACGGGCCGTGTTTATGTGTGGAGAAGGCCCAAAGAAGCGTATGATCTGCAGTGTCTCCGCCCAACTGTGAAACATGGCGGCGGCACGGTGATGCTGTGGGCCGCAATATCATGGTTTTCATTGGGTCCTGTGGTCACACTTCGCGGACGCATCACTGCCAACGATTATGTCGCAATTTTAGGAGACCACTTGCATCCTATGGTCCGGATGTTGTTCCCGGACAATGACGCCATATTCCAGGATGATAATGCACCCATTCACACAGCTGGAGTTGTTGCAGTGTAGTTTGAGGAACATCGGGATGAAGTTTAACACCTCCCCTGGCCCGCCCAATCCCCAGATCTCAACATAATTGAACATCTGTGGTCCATCTTGGAAACACGACTCCGGCGACGATTTCCACCTCCATCCTCTCTCACAGAACTGGCCGATGCCCTACACGAGGAATGGTGTAATATTCCACTTGCTACCATTCACGACCTCTATGCCTCCATCCCACGTCGCATCAAGGCTGTTCTGAAGGCGAAAGGTGGCCCGACACCATATTAATGTGGTAAGTTGCACTTTGGTTCAGGTGTTTCCATTATTCTGATAAGCATCTGTATATATATATATATATATATATATATATATATAAACACGCTAGCGGCCATAATTTTGAAGATATTTGAACCAAATTTTATTATGTTATTTCTAGGCTTAATAGCTCGGCTAAGTTCGTTAATGAGTAAAATAGGCCCAAGGGGGTGGTCGGGGGAGGGGGTTAAAATTTTGAAAAAAATATATATATATAAAGCCCTATGGAGTTTAGAGGGAAACTTTGCCTGCATAAATTATAGTACTTCCTATGAAGTTTACGGTGACACCAACGATTCAGGGGTTGTGGGTGGAAATTCACAATTTTTAAAACCACGTCTTGTGGGGTATCGTTGAAAAGCTCTTGATGAATAATCTACAAATCAATAAATAGTTTCTCGATAGCGCTCATATAAGGCGAGATTTGAATTTATGAATATAAAAAAGAATTTCGAGATCTACCTCAGCCTGTAGGCCTGCCGAAATGGAATCGTTTTTATGACTGATTTCATACAATTTAAAAATAAAATTCTCATTCTCAGCAATCTCTCACTGTGTATAGGATGCACCCAGTGTTTCTTTTTCTTCTCTTTTTTCCTTAAATTTAGCATCAACACACAAGCTAATTCTAATGCACATTTTTCGAAGTCCATGCTGTATCCAATGTCCCGCCAAATTGTGATGATGTTAAATGCCCGGCAACTTTTCTGTCGCTGTCGCCAGTGTGCGAGGGTACGGCGAGAAAACAGTTTTGTCTCCGTGAAGTTGCTGACTGCAGGAGACAGAGACAAAAAAGTCGCGGGACTGTTTTGCCGCCAATGTGCCATATCTCATCTTTTGTCGCCATATCTCATCAAAAATATTAGGTTTCATTAGATCAGAACCACAAACAATTAAAACAATCTGATCTAATTAGCATAGGTTAGTTCCTATTTCCAAATAGTAGTGCAGCATACAAATTCCCACAGTGAGACTTCAACCACAATAGTCGAAGTGCGGCTACACCAATATCAATCAGTGAAGCAACAAATATAGTTCTACATAAAGAAAGATTTCACGCAACGCTTCTCCAAAAGTAGGTTTAGATTTCCATTCATGAGTCACCATATCGAACCTTAGAAACAGGCATTGAACATAAATTCCATCCCAAGAATAAAAATAATATTTGTTTACATTGTTGGATAAAACCTCAAAACAGACAGCAGGAAGCAACAACTCAAAATCATCACATTTCAGTTTTACCTTTAGAATCCCATTATTAACATCGTTATTCCTTTCTGCAATGATTCCCACTAGAACATCATGTTCTAAAATGATATCTTATTATTTATTCACAAATACCAATGTCGAGTAAAAATCCTGCACTTCTAAGTAGACTATAATACCTAGCGTTCATAACTTTTAAAACTGCTGATCATAAATCACAAACTATACCAAGTTTCTCAATATCAATAAAGTAGCACATTATCGTAAACTGATTTAATAGGTAGTGACGTCATCCATAGATTAAAGAATATAAAGAAAGTTCATTCTTTTACTTCATATTCCATTGATTAAGTAATGTACAGAGATGTCATCCAAAATATCTTTCCAACAGGGTACAAACGAAGATTCATGTTCATCACAGAAGTATTTAAAAATACGTTTCATTGAAATAATTGGATGGTGTACGAGTTCGTAAAATGCCTTGTTCAAGAATATGACTCAAGATTAATTTGGCCGTGTACGGAGGCATTTTGACTCCATGGTTGACATTTTGATTCTTCGTGTTGACTTTATATTACATCCTGACAGAAACAAATACGAAAATGTTGGAACAGGGACTGTAGTATAAGTCTCGAAATATAATGGTCACAGCATATATAGTTACAAAGTGTCATTCGAAGCGTTACGTGAACTCCAATCAAGTCTTTGACCTTCGAAACTATTGTTTTCCCACATGTTATCTAGTTTTACTAGTTCGACGTACTTTGGTAAACTTTATTTTTATATGGGCCAGTTTAGTAACTTTGGACTTTTGCCCGTCATGATTTGCCTTTAGCTGTTAAAATCCACACCCATGTCCCTTTCGAAACTCGAACCCGGGACCTTCGAGCCGAGTTCGACGTACAGTGCAGTAAACTGTTTCTCCTCTATTTATAAAACAAGCTCTTCTTTTGCCGGTTTATGTCATACTTAAGCTTAGTATCAAAAATTGATTACGTATATAGAGAACATCACCTTTTACACAACTTTCAATATAATCATTGTTGATACGAACATTGCTTATAATTAATCAATCCACACAGATATTATATTACTCCTCATTATTTTAATTTTCTTTAAAAGAACTAAAAATTAATTTGTTTCCACTCATAATGTAAATTAATTCCTAGTATTTGTGTGTTTCACCACGCACATGTTAACGTTTGTTCAATGATTAAAACTGTAAGAATGATTTTATATCTTTTAACAGATATTGCTGCATTTCCGGAGAGTGTAAATATCCTTGACAAAGTTAGTAATGATGTACGGACACCAGATAAATTGGTTGATGGGTGTAATGAAACACATGATGGAAGACATGCATGGCTTGCGCCAATATTACCAAACCAGGTAAGAGTCGTATACATATTTAAGCACCAGAAGTTTTAATGACATTCTCAATGCCAATAGTTTGCAAGAAGTCGAAGATCTCGAAAATAACATACTGCTTAAAGAGTAATAGTTCTTATCAGTACTCCGGCCACAGTTGGTAGTGCCTGTTTCTGATACATGTAGACTCAAAATCGAATGTGCACTCTGATATTCCTTTGGTAATCAGTGGTATCTGAGTTATATATTCATTACGATTGCCCATTATTAAAATAATGCTATTCGTATGGGAAAAGAAACTACTCCATAACATTGTGTATAAATAATAGTAAGAATGCTGGGTCGATCGTTTTTATTAGCAAAGATGAATGAACGGCTCTTTGTTACTTTCTACCAGTAAGACAAGTACTTTTCTAATGTACAAATAATAATAATAATAATAATGTGGCAGTGTTATAAAAATTAAGTTTTGATGGAACATCAGGAAATATTGTAAAAATCAATTAAGGAAATCTTCCCATAACAAATTGAAACAACACACTGCTGAACTAGTAACCACCAATTGACTTCCATTCGTCTTGACAGAAGAAAATCTATGTATTGGCAACTATTTATTTAATGTGCATCGATCCTTACTAACTTTCAACAACAAACTAGAAAATAACCATGTACAAGATCCCTTTGTGAATAAAATTTACTTCTTCACAGCATCAGCAGAAAATTTTGGTTAGAGTGTGTATGGTGACTGGTGGATCACCCGTAATGAACCAATGTATTTACTTCTATCAAGACCAGTAGAACTTTCTTGCTATTAATCAACACTTCACTCAGAACGACGGATTGTGTACGAAATGCACCAGAATTTGTACTGACCTGATCTGTGATGAGAAATTATGTCTTGGGCGATTATCAGTGATTTAGAAAGTAACACCAAACTTTGTTTAAGACATCATGATGTGTACAAGTTTAGGAAGAAAATCAAATTGACTCGAATAGAAATATTTACATTTAATTTATGAATTTATGTAGTTATATGTCGATATCGAATCGTTAATATATTCTGGTCAGTATGCATCTCCGAGTCCTACATGAAATGTAGTTATATGTGTTAATATTAAATACGATCCTGATTTGCATGATCTAAGCATATGAGTTAGTATCTGTAGAATTTGAGTATAACTATACTATAGCGTGCTGCCTATAATGACATGCATAAATCTTACATAGGAAGTCAACCTAACCTCTGGATCTAAACTAAGGCTTGCTATACAAGAGGTCTTAGAACCCACATTTACATAGTTTTTACCTAGACAATATAAAGTGAAGTCGGTATGGCATTATCTGCATTGGCATTGCAAGTATTGGAAGGAAACGGTGATAATTTAGAAAACTATTTGTCCAGGTTTAGGTGAAATTGTAAAGTACATGATATATTTGAGGACAAACAAGCTTCGTTCCCACTTCCATACATAGTTCGGTCTATGATTGTCTCCACAATCAATGTAGTCCGAAATTACAAGGTAACCAAAAACGTTTTTGCCGTTCTAGAGCAGTGATAAACAAATAGCAATACAGTGGACGGTACGTACCTTTAGGTCTCGAAGTAAGCTCCATCAGCATCCAACACCTTTTGCCAACGTTCCTGCAGCTGCACAGTACCCTGGTGATAAAAGTTTTCTAGGCAAAGAAGTCCGTGAGTGCGTTCCGCAGGTTGTAATCTGTTGGCGCAAGGTCCAGTAAATATGCTGCATGGCACAGTGTCTCCCAGCCAAGTTGCTGAAGGGTCTCCCGGTCCTCTTTCTCACATGTGGCTTGGCATTGTCGTGGAGGACCAGCACACCCTTGCGATTCGCCAATGCCGGCTCCTTCTGCCGCAGTGTACGGTGCACCCTTTGCAACTGCTGTGAGTAGAGGTCAGCAGTGATGGTCTGACCAAGTGAAAGAAGCTCGTAATGCACCACTTAGCGACAAGTCCACCATACAGCGAGCATAACCTTTCGTGGGTGCAGAGGTGGTCTTGAGGTGTGAGGAACGTGGCGACAACCAATGTTGGGAGTGTCATAGAGGACCCACTTTTCGTCACCAGTAAACAAGCGATCAAATATGGGTGTGTTCAGGTGCCGAGTGAGCAAGGACAAACAGGCTCGTTGCTCCTTGTTGGCTGCCGACAATGTGTGGGGTACCCACATGCTTAACCTGTATGACTTCCCTACCATGCAGGTGCAGTCTGACTGTTTCAGCGGAAACATGGAACCTTTCTGCAAGTGCATCACACTTTAGACCACTGTCCTCTTCGATGGCTGCTTTCAGGACTTTGTCATCCAACACATGTGGCCGTCCACTGCGAGGTTCATCAGCAAGGCTCACATCTCCCGAACGGAATTTCTGGAACCAATGCCTGGCGGTGCGTTCGTTCACGGCATTCTTACCAAATGCCTGGTATATGTGGCGACTTGATGCGGCAGCTGACAGGCCCACTTTAAAGTCTTACAACAAACACACGCGAACAAGCTGCTTCGATACCTCCATTTCTCTTTTACACTGGACGAGCTATGACTGCTGTGTGTGATCACTGTGCCTGTATTACTGAAGGTCGATGGTCAGACTAACTCCCGATCGCTTGGCAGGCACGTGCGTCATTTCGTTTCCTCTCTGAGTGCATGATTAATGGGACGTCAAAAACGGCAAAAACCTTTTGGTTACCTTGTACTATGTGATTTGTCCTTTGTTAAAAATTCATCGAGTAGCCAAGAACTACGATTCAACCTACACCGTATGGTTTAAGAGGCAGGATAATCATTGGAAGAATATGTCGCTGATTTACGTAAGCAAGGAAACAAGTGCAACATTAGAACTTTTCTACATGAAGCGCTAACCGAGTTTGAGGTTTCCTAAAAATATACGCATTTTTTTAACGTTTCGCACATATCGCATTAGCGAAAAAAGTCGAAATAGAAGTTGAAACAGAAGAACGTTGAGAGCAACGTAACCATACAGGAGGATAAAATAAGTGAAGAACCAGAAAATGCACTTGACAGAGTTCTAACTGAATTTAATTTCGCAAAATATTTACATTTCGAACAGTTTGTCCCGTTTGGTTATCTTGGTTAATATAAGGATGCTCTGAAGTATTCACGAATATGCGTCCAGAACAGTACACGACATTGTGTATATGATGTATTACAGAAGTAATGCTCTTTTACGTATTTATGTGTTTATATATATATATGAAAATGAGTGAGTGAGAATAATTGTTACTGTATTTTCTTAGAAGGAGAGTGGATATTGGGAATATAAATGTGTGACTTTGCATGCTCCCTAGTATATTTAATTCTATGGTGTTGAAAGTTTATAACTATTGACATTCGACAAATATGGTAAGACTTTATCAGCTATTTCAAGAATATAGTTGTTATCTTTATGCATAGAATTTCTCGTAATGACAAGAATGAATGGACAATTTGAATCTGTGTCAAAACCTGTATCGTTGTATGTGAGTCCTAGTGTGAAACTACTAAATATAAAAGTTAGTTATATCCGAGCTGCTTGAAGTTACTAACATCAACTTTTATCTTCTCTAGCGTACTAAATTTTGCCGAATATAGTACTAACCTGCTATCTAAGTAAGAAATCAGTCAAAGGGTATGAATAAACTTTAGCTCTGTTCATGAATGATGATTGAAAACAAAAATTGGTATTCCCACCGGTTATGCCTAGATTATTCCGATGTAAACCGCAAATCATTTGACTGCCTGATATTTGTGATGCAGGCCTTCATTACAATAGACACTAGGAACAAGTTAAATTGCCTACCAATACATTAAACCATATATCATTCAAATATTCAAAGTCACCTGGGAGTAACCGAAAGGTTAGCGCGCTAGCTTTCTGTGCGCGTGGTCATGGGTTCAATTCCCGCCGGTCTCTCTTGAACTGAGTGGTTAGGAGTCAATTTTACCAAAAACAGTAGGTCCCGTACTTAGAAGCTCACTAGCTCATTTAGGACGTTAATAAAAATTCAGTCAATACCAATATTCGCTATGCATTCTTTCTATCATTTTAAACTGTGTAACGACAATTTATTTAGATTGTTGCACATACACACATTCCTTTTTTTTTTTTTTTTTCATGGAGACAGAAAAACCATGGAGATGGCATGTAGTGCAGCTATTTTCAGATTCATTTACCGCCACCATTTAAGTATGCTTTAAAACGGCCATAAATTGGATGTTACCTGCAAAATATTTCTAACACGAAAGAATCATCCTTCTTAATGTTTTTAACATGTAGAACAAGCTCATTTTCGAAATATTTAGACCTTTAGAATAAACTAGAAAAGTACAGTATCAGTATAAAACACCTTAATTATGAATTTTCAAAAATAGTGCGACAGATAAAGTTTTCGCTGTACTCTACTTTTATACTGATACCGACCTTGTAATTTGACTGGCACATCACAAAATTATCAAATACTTTGTTGTTTTTTCAGCTGAACAGAATCTACATTGTATTTGACTTCCCCAAAACGGTTTCCATGATAAAACTGTGGAATTACAGAAAAACGCCAACAAGAGGTGTAAAGGAATTTGGGGTAAGTTATGTAGGATAGTTGTGTGTCTGGTGGTACAAATACGAAATATCTCACTCAACAGCTACAAGACATTTTAAAAATATCACTGTACGTTCCTAGGTACCTTTTTGAGAATATGAAAACTAGCAATTAACACTACAACGTGACTTACTTACTCACTTACACTCACTCACTCAAAGATAGTAAAAAGATAGAAAAAAGGATACTTACATAGTAGAATTTCGTTTCGATTTACACTACCATCGGCTTCTGTAATTGAGATACGTAAAAGAAAGAAGCAAAAAAGTACATTGAAGTCAAGATGATGATGTGAAATTTAAAGCAGGGATGTGGAGTGGGGACAGATGCGAAAATTGGAAGGTGACTATAAGTAAAGAGTAGTTATAATGGAGGCCTTCAGATCGCCGCTGAAGCACATTGGTTCCGAGTCCTGCTGACGGCCAGCCTAACCGAAGTTTTCCAGAATTTTTGTAAGCTTTATCACTCAGCAGTGAATACTATGATCATACCCAGATTCAAGCTCTGGTCGTTAACTTCCTTTTCCTTAAACCTATAAAGTTCTTGCTAATGAACGTCATCCCTCATGCTTGTGATGGTTTATATCATAGTCACCTGTCCAGAAACAGCTATAATATAAATTAAATAAAAATATCAAAGATGTGTGATGTTTCGTCAATATTTTTCTTTTGGGCGTACAGATTTGCCCCTCACTTTACAACAGGCCCTTTGAAAGGTATCGGAGTTTATTAGCAACTTGAAATTTTTTTTCAGGTGTGCAAATAAGATGAAATTTTGCATACAAGTGTTGTTTTTTTTTAATAATAATAATAGTAAAGAAACCGCAGAGACGCTTAATTTGAATTCGTAAAAAAAAAAAAATGGTATCCCAAGCATGACTGACTTAGCTTCGTCTGCAATTCAGGAACAAAATATGGTCACCATTCTGGTGGTAAATCGTACCTCGATTTTCCAGGCTGCCAATCGGGTTCTTCACCAACTGAGCTACAAGGCGACATGACCAAATCCTGTGCATAAGATGTACTTCTCGGGCTTTAACTCTGCCAGCCTATTTCTGTTAGTGTCAAAAGTAGTAGACATCGTACTTGTGAAAACATAATGTACTTGAGAGTTTAATTTTCAAATTCTGCAGTACGAATCAAATAATGCCGGGATTCGATTCCCCGTCAGTCTGGTGACTATTTCTGTGTATCTTTCACAAAGTATACGTATAAAAGGAATTACATCCAAGTTTGAGTCTGAAATATTTTTTCCTTTTAATTAATTAAGCTTCCACTAATGTGGCTTTCTTTTTCGCGATCTGAGATTTCAGTTCACTGCATAGAGCTATAGTTTTTTATTAGACATACTGCTTGCTGCAAATAAAATACTACAGATTCTCTTCATGCTCTTTTTCAGATTCTTGTAGACGACTTGCTGGTTTACAATGGCGTTTTGGATGCAGCTTCATCACATAGCAATCCCTCGACTGTACAATACAGAACAGTATTATTTACTTCAAATAAAGAAGTACTTAGGCAAGAAAGAAACACAGCTATTAGGTAAGGATCACGTATAGGAAATTTTACGATGCTCATAATTAGCTGCTTTCACATTAATAAATATATACAAAAAAGGTTAATTAGTAATAAGGAAAAATATTTACATAATTTTTATTTTGTTTATCAGGAAGGGGTAAGTTATACTGTTTATTTCCCCATAATGTGAGATTAAGCCGTGGTATGGCTGAAATTTGCTTCTTGTTTATTGATAGTCCCGTTCCAGGACAGATAGAATTTTCTTTAAGGTCGAAATGTGCACAATCTTGTTAACACTAAATCAATATATGAGAGAAGCGGATCAAACAAAATATTAGTTTTTTACGGTAAATACTGTTTCGGTATTTCTTTATTTTGCATTGTTTCTAGGGCTACCTAGTTGACAGCAAGAACTACGAGGCTTCAAAAGGACAACGGAAGGACGTTGCAAGTTTGAATAAAATGTCCGATAAATAATATTTTTATGGACATGTTATTTGATTCCTTATAAAGATGTTCTTACATGTAAAACCGAGTGTGTAGAATTCCTGATATCATCTCTTTCGTGTTACATTTCAAAGGAGCAACAACACAAGAATTGTAAAATTTATTTCATTCTTTATCTGTCGCATAATTTTTAATTGTGCGTTTGCTTTATGTAATGATACTAGAAAAAAAACGAAATAGTTGAAGTAAATATGTCGTATTGCACGCAAGGAGGACAAATACAAATACCTTTTTCATTAACAATCTTTTTCTCCATTTTCCCCCTCCTTAATAAACTTTTCCGTTAATGGAAACCACGTTTATTCTGTAACGTAAGTATGGAACATAAAGTATACAGTACACACTCAAGGATCTTGTAATCCATATTGATATAAGTCTGTAAATTGATACAACAGTTTACTATCGCCAATACAGCAAGTTCTGAATGTAGACTACTTCCCTGATCAACTTTTACACAGAAAATCAACAAGAACTGAAAGCAGTGAATTCTTATTTTTTGCTAAATATAGAATCCAGTCCCCTAGTAACACACAAACGTGTTTTAAACGTTGATTTTTGGTTTAGTTCGTTGATTTAACGTTATCGGTTGAAAAAAAAGTACGTTTAATTATAAAACATGTTTCAACAAAGACATTATATTGTTGAAAAGATGTTAATTCAACGTGGATTCAATTATTATTTTCAACTATGGTATAGATTTCGTTTCATGGGATTCTTTCTAATTTAATGTCATAAAAATTGTAAGTAAAAGCTAATTGAATGTCATTAATTATTATTTTGTTTTCAATTTTGCATGTTGAAAACACGTTGAACTTCAATCTATATTCGAACGAAAATTTAATTTCGTTGATAGAAGGTTAATATGACGTGTTTTAAACTATTATATTGAACTGTGTCCTAGATTATCTTTCCACATTAATTGCATAAAAATTGTGGTTATAAGCGAATATAATAAAATTAACTACGTTTCTCATGTTGTTTATTTCCATGTTGAAAACAGATTGAATTTTAAACTATATTTCAACGAATATTTAATTTCGTTAACAGGGCGTTATGTGAATTGTTTTCAACTATGAAATAAATTTTGCTTATGCATTTTTCTGAGGCGACGTATTACACTTCTTGAAAACACATTTAATAGCGCTGCGATGGTCATAGTGTTAAATAATGAAAAATGCGCATAACAAAGACAGAAGGAAAGTATTCTTTATTCTTATTCTTGCATGATGGATGAAACGACGCGTATGGATTTGTGGCGCTTTCAAGACTGTCTTTTCTTATAGATGCCGTAAAAGAATAGTGAATCTCAAGGTGAATTCGTGGTCCAGGAATAACCATATCGAGCTACCAACGACGAGTACGGAACGCTCCAGCTTCGAATCCTGCAGCAGGCACTTGGAAAGTTAATACTATATATCATGATGAAAGTAAAGGACAAAATGCAATTAAATGTGTATACCTGTAGACAGCAACCATGATCTGTTTTGGCTAACTGAACCCGCTTCTTAATTTCAATTAGTTTCATCTCAACCATTATTCAGCGTCGAATAAACCGTTGAAAAGGCGGATATTTCGGTACATTTACAAACGTTTAAATAACGTTTCGGTACTAACGTTTAATCCACGTATTTTCAAGGAGTGTGTGCTACTGGGATCGCGGATCTCACAGAAGTAAAGATCTGTTTATTATAATCAAAAGAAATTTCAGTGTTTTATTTTATTTTCGTTAGTTATCGTGCTAACCTTTTTTTTTTCTAATTCCTCAAAACTTCGTTTGAAATTACTTTAGTCCGTTTCTCCAATGACACATTCAAATGTGACTGCAGTATAATCTAATGCCACAAAGGAAAATAGTCACCACAATTTTAGATAATTAACAAGTCACCGGTTCATTATGACTAAACATCCCATAAATGATTTTTCATAATTCTGAATAGTTTTCGTTTTTACGAATGTGGCTAAATAAGACAGATAAAATGTTCCAAAGTTTTTTCTCTTTATGAATCAGAAACCAGTGTCTTCGGTTCAAAGAAAAGTGTGACCTACGAAACGAAGGGCGAGAAGACAGAAGGACAAGGTTTAAAAGAAGTTATTTCCTTCATATATTCAGAACGGCTTAACCAGTGTAGATTATCATCCCGTGCCCCCTTCTATGTTGTTTGAATGAATTTTATTTATGGCCTTTAGGCATCTAAGGCTCATGCCGGGTTAGGGGAGGGTGTCGGCCAGAGCCTATGTTGAAGGTGCCATCCTTGCATGCCTTGTTTCTTTCCAAGAACAATCATATAATCATTTCATCCATAGTCGAAGTCTGGTGATGTTTTTTAGTTTCGCTGATTCCCTATATTACGTAAATACCTTTGTTTCATATTGGTTGAATTGTTTTTAACGTCGTAAACGAGCTGGTAAGCTTTTAAGAACGGGACCTATAGTTTTTGGCAAAGTGGACTCCGAACCACCCGTTCATTGACCTTGAAGTGGTGACCCGTTCAAGGAGTCTTGAACTAGTGACCACGCGCAAAAGGCGAGCGTGCTACTGCTAACCATTCGGTTAACCGGGGTTTTCCTCGTTACGTACCTTGATTTATATTGGTATATGCCGTTTTTCTCTTCTGTAGCGATTTTGCCTGCCTATGATGAAAACACATTTAACTTATGTCTCTTTGTTCACGGTAGTGAATCTACCCGAAGTTGTCATGTTTTCCATACTCACACCGAAATTGCAGTGCAGCTAGTTGTATGTCTTTACGAAAGAAAATAAGAGTAAGAACATTTAAATTAAGTTTTGTAATTGCAAACCAGTGAATTCCATTTAATCATTTTTCTTCTGAAACTGGCATTCTATCGACAATCCATGAGAAATCATCCAATTAAAAAAAATGTCTGCATTACCATTTTAGAAAATTGTTATTTTCTGTACCTACATATTTGAAGATATCAGAACCGCTTCTGATAAAAAAAAAATGTTATGTCCTTATTTCTTCCGTGGACATGTACGGAAACCATGAATTTCTCAAAAACCAGAAGTGCATGAGAGCGGTACCAAAAATCATTGTATAACTTCTAAAGTGTACTTTATTTTTCTCAATATGAATTCCTTTATTCCAAACATTAGCCTAAAAAATGAGTAACGAATTGTTTAAAATTGGATTTTTAAACCATTTTTTTAGATGAAGGAGTTGAATATAAAGCTGCAAATTTTTGTAATATTTAGACCTACCAACAGTGTCTGCATGAAAAAAAAAAGTCATGGCCTTAAATCACACCCTTTTTATTCTACGGGGGTTCAAACATGACTCTTGGCGAAAAATGCTGGATACTTAGATGGGTCGTCTTAGATATTCTTAGAAAAAGGCTTCAATATCTTAGATGGGTCCTCATGAAAAAATATGAAATTTGGTTTCGAGGAAGTCTTCTATGTGCGCAAATCACAGTAAAAATTGCAATTTTTATTTTCGAGTGGTTTGGTCAAGAAATTGTAACCCATGAGAGTTAAAAGGGCGCTTTCAAGTAGCGTAGTAACGTGAAGCTACATATACACATATAATCCGCTTCCACTGACCAAACAACTTAAAAATAAAGTTGCAATTCTGGTTGTGACGGCCTGAGCCATAGTTGCCTAAAGGCCTTGAAATAAATTCAAATTCTGATTGTGAGCTGAACACAAACAAGGCTTCCTTGACACCGAATTTAAGTTTTATTCATGAGGACCCATCTGAGATACTTAAGACCGAACAAAATCCGGCATTTTTCGACGAAGGGCGATGTTCGAACCCTTGTAGAAAAAAAAGGATGTAATTCAATGCAACATTTTTTTCAAAACAGGTCTAAACATTACAAATGATTGCAGCCTTATATTGAACTCCTTCACAGAAAAGTGGTGGCCTTTGCGAAGATACCACATTTACATCTGCATAGTACAGTATGACGGAGAAAATCCATTTGCACTGACCAAACCACGTCGAAATAAAATAAAAATTGCAATTTTCGCTGTAAATTACGGACATGCAAAGCTTCCTTGACACCAAATTTCAGATTTTTTTTTATAAGGACCCATCTGAGATATTTAAGCCCTAAAAAAGCATATTTCGCAAAGGACCATATTTGAACTCTCCCCCACCCTCCCGCGCACACACACACACACACACACTTCATAGAAAAATTGGAGTGTGATTTAAGGCCACGATTTTTTGCAAGCAGACACTCGGTTGGAAGGTCTAAATGTTACAAAAATTTGCAGCCTTACATTCAACTCCTTCATCCCCAAAAATTGGTTTGAAATCCAATTTTATACAATTCGTTGCTTATTTTTCAGGTTTTTTATTTTATACATAGGAGGATAGATGACTCCATATCTTCAAAGTACACTTTAGGAGCTACACAACGGATTTTGTTTGTTCTCAAGCTCTTCTGATTTGTGAGATATTCAGGTTTACGTCCACGGGAGCAAAAAACGCCATCCGCCATGTTGGAAACATGGTCCCGCCGGAAGAAATAACAGTTTTCAAAAGTGGTTCTGATATCCTCAGCACAAAAGTAAGATTTTTCTAAAATATTGATGCAACCAGTGTTGAATGATTTGATGTGGAATGATCCAGAAACATAAACAATAAGCAGTATTAGATCTTTGCTGAACCAGCCTTTGAATCTCCTGTTTCCTCTCTACTATCAATCTGCACCGTTCTTTCGAACTTTTTCAAAATGTGATCTCTCGAATCAAGAAAAAAACTTCCCATATTTAGCGTCTTTCCTCTTTTCTTTAAAAAGAAAGAGAAACTAAGAAATAAATGCCCAGTATCGTGATAAAAATATTTTCTATTAGTATCATTCAGTATAAACTTCATTTCTCCTAATTGAATATTCCTGCCAGAAGAATTTCAGTTATATGGTGTGAATATTGCAAAGGGTCTCCAAAAAAGTAATACGTTTTAAAAAGATGTGAAGAGAATGTAATACTTCTAGTGTTCATTGCTGTCATTCGCAGTCTACAGCTTAGAATTCAAACTAAAATATAATTTAAATGTGTCTTATGAAAAAGTCTATTTGGAACGTGTGTTCGAATTCAAGGAAGGGTTTCACCAACCTTCGTTAAGAATTTAATGAAACGCTAGTTAAAAAATCTTTGCTTAATGACTCGTTAAGTTCTTAACGAAGGTTTCTGAAACCAACCAAAAGCGTTGCATAATTATTGTCTTGGTTATTGAATTAAATCAAACCTTCTACTTTTGTTTCACTATCAGTGACAAAAATGATTTTTTTTTTTTTTTTCAGTCAGTGTAGCTTTCTTTATGATTCATCCAAGTATATTAATTCTTACAGAAACAGTCATTATGGACAAGATGTTCAACTAATGAATGAACAGCAACGTATAACGTCCGGAGGATCTCAGAGGACTCCAGATCAGTCGCAACGTCCCTTAACTTCTGTGAAGTGTCAGACGCCTCATAGGACAAAATAAAGACGAGACTTAGAGTACGTTACTTGTACAAATCATCGAGGACTCTATCGATTATGGAAATTGGTGAAGAATTAATTTGTCAGTGCAAGAATTTTTACCGTCCATTTTGCCTTAAGTGTCGACAGTTGGTACAATAAGAGTTATATCTGTTGTATAAACAGTGCGTGATGCTTTACTCGTGAATCAGAGGCTGAATCTATATTATTTTTATGAAGTATATGTTGTATACAAAACATAAATGTATATTTATCGATATTTTTTCTTTACAAGAAAACGTGATGCTGTATGTGTGGTTGACTCTGTTTGAAATCTGTCCTTTCCTGTACAGAGTGAAAACTCACTGTATATGTCATTGTAAACTATTCCTTCGTTTCATTTTACGTATGAAAATATTCTGTAACATGAGCTGTCCGTCTCAGGAAACACATTCGTACAAGGAAGCTTTATATGTGTAATATTATGCAATTTGCTGAACATTTGCAGATTGTGGACATTGTCACTAGTCACACCTGATGTACAAATTTCTTCAAAACTGTATCAACATTAATAAGGTTTTCTTACCAAGTACATATTATGGAAAATGAACTACTCACTTCTGTATATTGTTAGACCTTTCTGATAGACTTTATTATTCTGATTTGTTTACAATATAAGATGATGTAAAAAAAAAAAAAATCGATTTATTACAAAAAGAACCTGGCAACTTCACGACAGAACGGCACTTGATTACTACCGGAAAATTTTATCATACGTTCAGTAGTTTTATTTATTTATAGATAAATATAAGATGGTTAAAAATAAGCTACACCTTACAGAATACAAAGACAGGTGTGCACGAACATCACAACATCTATCTACAATAGATGTGATGTTCGTGCAAGCCTGTCTTTGCATTCTGTAAGGTATATACCTTTTTCTCTACCCTCTTTTACCATCTTATATCATCACCATTATATTCAGCAGTTTTCTATCCACTGCTGGATGAAGGTCTCCCTCTTTCCAAATGTTTCGGTCTGCTGCTATCCTCATCCATGTAACCCCTGAAAAACGCTTGATTTCATCTACCCATCTTGCATTTAGACGTCGTCGTCGTTTCTTTTCTCTGGAAATCCAATGTAGTACATTTATCTTCTATCTGTTCGTCTAGCTATGTGAACGACCCATCTCCACTTCATCTTATTCGCAGTCTTGATGAAATCTACGTTTGTTTGTGCGCGAATCCCTCGTAAGTTTCACAGCCGTACATCACAGGGTTTGCTACGGTTGGGCCAACTTGAAAAAATCCACTTTAAAACCCAGTGTTTTTTTTAAATGGTTACTTAAATGAGGGCACTTCACGGAAGTGCGTAATAATGAAAACCATTGCATTTTAGATTTTTAGAATGCAATCACGACTGTCATTATAACTAGAATCATATTGCTATCTAAAATCTAGAATACTTTCTGATATTGGAATACAAGGAAGTATTCGAGTTTAGTAAGGCCTTTTCACTTTCTTCATTCCAGCATTCTCCTGGTGAAACTACCGGGAAAACCTCCATCAAAATAGTTGGCTGTGAGGTTCGAACCCACATGCCAACCCACTGCCGATCCGAAGAACAACGTTACCGCCTGGATAACAAGGACTGAGTATTCAGGCTGTTATGGCCTGGTGGTTGGTGTTCCGGACGGCCAAGTGACACTGGGATGGTTAAGCAGCAATTCAGACACTGCTCGGGTCGCAGTGACTCAGTGGTAGAGCGCTTACCTCTGGTGCATGGGGTCCTTGATTCGATCCCCGGCTTGTGCCATGTGGGATTTGTGGTGAACAGAATTCTCATGTTTCCTCCACAACGGAGTCGGTACACAGAAGCTTCGACTCCGACCCCAATATTTTTTGTAATATATACTTCCTTACATTAATTGATAAATGCAGTGTACAAGGCATTTAATCATTGTCAAGGAGAATCTTCAGACTATTTTTAGAACCTTGCTAAGCAAATATTATGCTTGTTATTTGAAACTTCATATTGGCGTTCAAAATGGTGGAAGGTATTAGTAAACATAGCACCTCGTGTCTAGAAATAGTTTAATAATCGACGCACGATTAACATAATGTAAATAGTCTAGGTACAGCAAGTGGTAGCCAATTTACACTAGGAAATAAGAGAAAAATGAAAACAAATACTATAGTATGAACATAAGCAAATACAATACATATATGAAAATACAATAGATATGATATTAATATTACGATAGATCCCTTTCGCAAAATATGATAAAGGTAGTTTTGTGAAGGTAAAAGTCAGAAGGAGGCAGTGAGTGATAAAGGTGTAGAAGTAGTCGTTACACCTGTTATTAGCTCTCGGAACATGTAACATTTTAACAAGGAAAGAATATCGTTTGTGTGAACATTACAATTCATAATTTTTAAAGTGGCTCAGTGGTAGAGTGCTAATCTCTGGTGCATGGGGTCTTCGGATCGATCCCGGCTCATACTATGTGCGCTCTGTGGTGGACAAGCACCGCGTTCGTGAGTTTTCTAAGAGTTCTTTCGTTTCCTCTCACTTTCTTCATTCTACCAGTTGTCCCATCATCTTCCATTCGGCCTGAGCCAAAGTTGCTTAAAGGCCTTAAAAATAAAATTCATAGTTTTAAAGGAATCTAATGTTTGAAAGTTTACAGCGGGTACGGAGGTAATTTAATTGAAGGTTGGAAAAAATGTTAGTTTTGGATAGGGATTAATATAAACTAAAATTATAAGAAAAGTGGATTTAAACGACTTAGTACATTTGAAATTGGAAATATATAATTACGGCTGTTCGATTTCGAAAATTGGAAATCGATTTTTAAAAATAGAAACAGGTTTCGATATATTGCAAATGGAATCTCCGATTAAAAATTGAAACAGATTTTTGCAATTAAAATCGAAACCGAATTTTTCTATTAATATTCGAAATCGATTCTTTTAATTAAAACTCAAATTAGTTTATCAATTAACATTTTTTAAATTTTAAATTGAAATCGATGTTTGGATTAAATTAGAATATTTTGATTAAATCAAAGTAAGAAATCAGTATTCAAGGACAAATTATGTTAAAATTAGAATTAAGTTTTACTGGATTCAGGGGGCTAAGTAGAATGAAGACTGTCCATTGAAATGGAAGACTTCCCCGTGATTGCGTGTTCAGAATGTGTTTGAACTGTTTCGAGTTTCATAAAATCTCCCAACTTCATTCTACCACACACTAGAAAGTGTAAGGTTTAAATCAATGTAAATAAAAGTCGCGTTTTCTTACGTTTAATTTAATTATAACGTATATTTTATTCAATGTTCGAAAATCATTTTAATTTAAATCTATCGCTTTCAGAATCAAGGTTAAAATTATATCCACAAACATTTTTTAAGAATGCCAGGCAAGTTAATTGCATGGAAATTTCCAGTAATTTGACTGATCATAGAGCGCTCAGCTTAACACATTAAACCGCGCGGCTACCTGATCGACATATGGCCTTTCTGGTGGACAAACTTCATGTGCGGGTTTTCTCGGGGTTCTGTTTGCTCCTACTTCCTTCATTCCAATAATTCTCCCATCATCATCCATTTGGCCTGGCCCAAAGTTCCCTAAAAGCATTCAATAAAATTCAAATTGACTGAACTCAATTCAGTTTTAAGGAATATTAGGTTTAAGAAAAGAAGAAAGCCTCAATCGGATCTTAAATATGAGTCGTTTACTTAGAAGTCCACGGTCTTATCGAAAGGACCAAGCTTACGTCAAAGAAATCACCGTAACAAAACAGTAGAGAGAGTAATAAATGCATTGCTCGAACTCTGAAATCATAAACTGTCATTTCCACGAATAACGCACTCACTACCATGACTTGCACCACATTTTTTAAATACTTCTCGATTTGTCATTTAGGGATCGGAATCCCCAATTATGAAGAATATTTCCTACTTCTACGCAATAAACTATTACAATGGCGGCATATGGTAAATAGACGTTACCAAATTATTTATATAATTGTATATGTAATCGTATGTGTAAACATATGACATTTGAACTTGAGTGAATGTTGATTTAGCAAGATTCCATGAAGTTTAGTTGAATATTACTCATTGATATTTAAAGGCAACATTTTCTTTTTTTTTTTTTTTTAATTTGCCCACATTAAAGTTTATTTATATGTAAAAGGCAATTTTACATGCGAGTTTCTATTGAATTTAGATATCACACATTTGAAAGAAAGTTAATTTATTCTCTTATGTGTAAAATTGTATAGGAAATTTAACAATCGTTAAACTCATAAACTATACCTCTGCCGTTAGCAACTTGTATCAAAACCACTAAGTTCTGAAATCGCAGTGCAAGCCTGAATCATGGAAAGAATACTGTTAAATTATGTTTTACGCATATAACTTTTAAGTAGTTTTAGGTTCCTCTCCCTCCTTGGAAATTTAACTTCCAATTTCATTCATTTCTCAATCCCATTACGTCTGTGAAATTTGATAAAATATTTTGTTTTATTTTAAAGTCTTTACAGATTGGCGACGTTCTCATAAAAACAGAAGTACCCAGTTCGTTTATCAGTGAGGCTAATAACTTACAATTTGTTATACAAGAAAAGTATTCGTTATAGGTATTGGATACTCTCTTAGAATAGGCGAAAAAGATATTCTTCAAAAAGTAATTTTCCATTATCAAACAGAACGAAAAGGTAAACTTTCGATTCGAACCCAACAATTAGGGTTCAAGCGAGAGCGAACAAGTAGCAACGAAAAGTAATAACTGGTATGACACTGCTTTGTTACATAGCTTGTAATGTAAACAGTTCCCAAGCCCAACGTCCACATATTGGCGGGGATGGGTGATTTTTCCCATTGGATACTCTGCTTCCCCTCTTTGAAGTCGTCTTGTAGGATCCGCCAGTGAATGAATATTATCGAAAAACGCCATTGTGCAACCTTCCCCCGCGAAAATATGTCAATTCAAGCATTTGTTTTGGAAGGGGTCCATGATATGTCTAGGTATAAAATGTACAGTACGCCCATAATTATGCTGATTCTACATATAACTCTGAATTCTGGGGAGGGTCGGACCTCCCGAACCCACACCATAAATATTTCCCTGACCGCAGGTGATAGACTCACCACACACCTTAGCAGTTGCGTACAATTCTTTCACATACTCTAAACTCCAATCCAACTTCCAAATTGAAGGCACGTCAGGAAATAGATTACCGGTGTGTCTCGCCTCTGAGACTGTTTGCGAAATATCGGGACTTTCCCGGTCCTACTGCCGCTAGTTCCTTTGTATGCAGAACCAGCAAATAACTTCCTCGTAACGCACTCTCTTACTTCAGAGTTTAATAAGTTATCATTATCACTATCTTACTCTGAGCTACAATGCTGGACCAGACTTTAGTTTTCATTTCCGAATACTGCAAGGCTAGACTTTTAAAAATAAATACCTTCCCACATCTTACGTTCAACAGATAGACCCTATAATAAAAGTTGAGTTTAGACAGACAAACCCCAGAGAGACTTCAATTTTCTAACGAAATATGTTACAATTTCCATTTAGCAGGAGTCCGAGTCGGTATGTTTGTGACGACATCGACTCCACAGCCCTGGTTTATTCAGAGGGTGTGTCTACAATAAACTACCTAAATTTCACCTAATCATCTCGAATTGTGTGCTAATTTTTACGGGTCCATGAAGTTTGAGCGCAAAGCCCCCGGATGTTTAGGCAATGAAGTCACAAAAATAGGCACTATAAATTTCGAATAAAATAAAAAAATGCAACTGTACTTGTAAAACTTCCACAAATAATTTGGCAAAAACTAGATTAACACCTTGAACACAGCGAAGTTTCTGCACGTCACGCAGAACTTGTGTCTACCGGTTGAAAAGAAACTATCTGTAGAAAAGTTATTTCAGATTTAATAAAAATACATTGATATAGGCACAATAAAATTTGCTGTAGGCAGCCTATGACACCCCAAAATAAACTTCTGTCATCTTTATAATATCTCTAACGTAAAGGAACCCGAGGCCATAAAAGGTCCACGCATGCCAGATGTGAACGAGAGCGTCCACGGGTTGTGGATGGTAGAAGGGCCTCCAGATATGGGGTTTAGCTGTGAAATAAGCAGATACCACCTGACAAATAAGCAGTCGCGGACAATACGGATAAGGGAGAAAACCCCGAAAGAAAAATACTGGTCCTCCATGTTGGGGGTTGCGCGTAAGGCTAACAACCTTAAAGTGTAAAAATAAAAATTGTTGCGGATATTCTAACCCAGCCTCGAAATGGAATCGGAACAGCAAAAGAAGGGGATAATGAGAAGGAAAATGGATATAGTATTAGCCACATGGATTATAAGAACCTTAAAGAAACGTGGGAAATTAAAGAGTCATAAAAGAACTTCTCGACAATCAACGAGTCGATAGGATGTGTAGATAAGAGGGAGATTCTTCAATACGACCATATTTAGAGCGTATGCGCCAACCGAAGAAAACAGCCCCGGAAGAGAAAGAAGAATTCTATACCAAATTAGAAGAAGAAATAAGCAAAGTCCAAAGACACAATGTTAAAATAAAATTAGGAGACCTTAATGCAAAAATAAGGAAGGAAGAGATTTACAAAAAAACACAATACGAAAAGAAAACCTACACGATAACAGTAATGACAACGGTCTGAGGCTAACTGACTTCGCCAGTGGGAGGAACATGATCACAAAAAACACATGGCAACTTAGGGAGGATATACACAAAGAAAAATGGTTTTCTCCGAATGGTAACACAAAAAACCAAATAGACCATTTCATAATAGATATACGACATACAGCTGCCGTGGAGCAGATGGGGACACGGATCACTTCCTAGTGGGGGGTTGCATACAGGCAAAAATGGATACTGCGACAATCAGCAAAGGAGAAAGAAATGTAGAACATAACATAGAAGGAATAAAAGATAGAGAATTACGGGACAAATACAGAAGAAAATTAGAGGGAAAGCTGGATACAGGAAGGGAAACATGAAGAGAAGGTAACTTGGAAACGCAATGGAACATATTAAAAGACGGCATTAATAACACAGCGGAAGAGGCCTTAGGAAAGAAGAAATGGGAGAGGAAAGTAGATTGGTTTGATGCAGAATGTGAAGCAGCGATAAGAGAAAGGAATGAAGCCCGAAATAGAATTCACGGACAAGACAAGTGATAAACGAGTACACGGAGAAACGAAGAATAACAATCCAAATGTGAGAAGGAAGAAGAGAGAGAATATGAGAAGAAAAGGATGGAAGAGCTAGACGAAATAAAAGACCAAAAGGAAGTCAGAAAATTTTATGCGAGGACAAGGGAAACGAGGAAAGGATTCCAATCAAGAGCAGTGTTCTAAAAAGATAAAGAAGGAAACTTTATAGAGGACAAAAAGAAGGCATTTGAGAGATGGAAAGAATGCTTCTATGAACTATTAAATGGAGAAGATAAAGAAGAAAAACACAAGGGAGAAAGAAAAAAAAGAAAACACCTCTGGAAGACCGAGAAGAAACCTTACCTTCATCACTGGAAGAGATACAGCAAGAAATACTAAAGCACCCGGCGAAGATGGTACAGAACAGAATCAGAAATACTGAAGGCAGGTGGCGAAGTGGTGGCAAAAGCATTACACGAGTTAATAAAAATGTGGAAAACCAAAAATGCCGTAGGGCTGGGGGATAATACACTCGATACACAACAAAAGGAGATAAGGCAGGTTGTGGAAACTACCGAAGAATAACGTTATTAAATGGGGCTTACAGAGTTTACAAACTGTTAGGCAAGATCCTAACAAGAATAGAATTTGTTACATAATAGGAGACTATCAGGCAGGAATCAACTTTCAACAATAGATCAAATTTTCACACTACATCAAACACTAGAGAAATTTTACGAGTATGGTAAACCACTGTACCAGATGTAGATTTTAACGAAGAGCTCGAAGTTGAAGTTAAGAGAGCTAAGACAAGGCGATGTAATTACCACAATGCTTTTTAAGGATGATCTAAAGCAACGATCTCCAACAAAAGATGGCAGCACTACCTCCGTATATGTCTAATATATTTTCACTGTTACACGAAATTTCATTGCTGCTCCTACAAATTCAAGCCTAGAGAGTTCGAACTTTCAGGGAAGAAAGTTTATAACCAATTCAAGAGCATGATCGATGCTGATTCTTTATATTCTTTTTTGTTCATTGTTGAAAGAGCTCCATTTTTGTAGGTTTCGATATTCACAACCACAATGAAGGAAAACGAAAATAAAAAATTGCATCGATCATGCTCTTGAATTGGTTAGGAACTTTCATCCCTGAAAGTTTCAACTCTCTAGGCTTGAATTTATAGGAGCAGCAAGGAAATTTAGTGCAACGATAAGAATACGTTAGACATATACGGAGATAGTGCTGCCATCTTTTGTTGGAGATGGTTGTTTTAGATTTTCCTTAACATAGCACTAGAAAAAGTAAAACGTCAACTACCGATTAACCCAGGAGGAACCATTTTAAACAGAACGGCACACATTCTGGCGTATGCGGATGACATTGCAATTCTAGCAAGAAACAGACCCACACTAGAAGAAAATTACAATGTACTTGAAAATAAAGGAAAAGAAATAGGATTAGAAATAAATATACACAAAATAAAGTATATGAAACTGGAAGATACTAGAAGGACCGGGCATAGGGCATACAATAGAAAGGGAAGAGGGCATAGTTATGAATGGTCATACAATAGAAAGAACGAGAAAATTTAAGTACCTAGACACATTAATTACTGAAGACAATAAAACATCGGTAGAAATACGTGGAAGAATAAGTGGAAACAAATGCTATTACGCATTATAGAACGTCCGCAGAACAAAACTAAGCCTGTACAATACGATACTAAAACCAATAGTCATGTAAGGGTCGAGAGTTGGGTAATGTCGACGAGAGGAAAATGGTTGGTTAGATGGAAAAGAAAGGTCCTGCGGAAAATATATGGACCAATAAGAGAGAACAACTCTTGGCTGATTAGAACAAATTTGGAACTACAAGAACTGTACGACCAACCAAATATTATTGTACGAATCAAACAAGTAAGATTAAAATGAGCAGGGCATATACAGCGAATGAACGAAAATAGAACGGCTAAGAAGGTGTTTATAGGGAAACCAGATGGCCAAAAGAGAAGAGGAAGACGGGGATAGACGACACGGAAGATGATCTAAAGAAACTAGGCATCAAGGGCTGGAAAGGAAAGCAGAGAACCGAGAAGAATGGAGGAGAGTGGTTAGGGAGACCAAGGGCTGTAGGGCCGAGCAGCAAGTAAGTAAGTAACGAGGCGATTTATAGATGCACTTCGGAGAACCCAAAGAAAGCGGGACTTACTGTACGAGCCAATGCTTCGAGAAGAAGAGCTGCCTAAGACGAAAATATATTCAGGTGGATGTAAGAATTCGCCGTACTGTAACAAATCTTCATAGTTGACATTATAGAATACGTGCGGCTCTTGGCCATCATTCAGTCATGGAATGATAATATAAAACGTAAGACAAAATAAATTATTCATTATCTATATTAGATTTCACTGTTGATTCCTTTCCAATATCTCTGTTGCAAATACGTAATAATGTAAGCTATGAATGGCAATAAAGTTATGAATATATAAAATGCCTATTCCTTTAAGTTAGAGATATTATAAAGGTAACTTGACAGAAGTTTATTTTGGGGGTATCGTAGGCTGCCTCCAGCAAATTTTATTTGGTTTATTCTGCTTATTTCAGTGTATAGTGCCTATAAATGTCTATTTTAATGAAACCTGAGATAACTTTTTACAAGTAGTTTTTTTCCATCCCTTTTATACCGGTAGAGACAAGTTCTACGTGGTGCAGAAACTTTGTTGTGTTCAAGGTGTTAAGGCACTTTTTGCCAAATCATCTGTGCAAGTTTTACAAGTTCAGTTGTTATTCTTGGCCTTTTTCGAAATTTCTAGTGCCTAAATATCCGGACTCTAGTTATGAAATACATTATAACCTATTTAGATAAACAACGTTGCGCCCAAACGTCCTGATTTTTACGCGAGGGAGGCACTAGTTCCGCAGAGAGGTGAACTTCCGTTTAACTAATAACCACTATTTTTGCCATCACATGATTCAATTACGTTGTGGTCCTCCGTACCTATGTTGCAGATTTGTCGCATAGATTTCATCAACTTAAACCGCTTCCAAAACCCTCCGATTTCTCAATTCATGCAATACGAAGGTCAATGCGAGCGGCCATTATAGATTACTCCGCGCACATCTATAAGAGACTGCAACTGCTCGCACATCTCGATAAAGGTGATATCGGGCGGGTTGATTCATACACAGACACAAAGTAATGTCACGGGCGTGAAGGCGTATTACTTAAGGCCAGGTAAGGAGTAATCTTGCGATCGCCATAACAGACAGTTCCGAATTGGCACCCTTACGTTACCTTCTGCTACTGCAAATAGTTCCCTCTTCTTCACCGCCCTTTCTGGTTTATTGTATAACTCGAGGCGGTGCCCCTTACATTTTTCGGGATGTCAATATTCACGAACTCCACATTCCCTTAAACGTATTATTAATTCTGTAAATTTTGTCTTTTAGTTCATCCCCCTACGGATCTTACAAGTGGGAATGAAATGTTCAGAAAATAATGAAATGAATCATTTTTATACATGCGTCCACAGGAAGGGGGGAAAGATTCCCCTTTATCCCCGTTAGTTCACACACACTGACAGTGAAGTGCAAGTTTTTTTCGGATGAGGTTTACTTTATCTACTCCAAACTTGAGTTAGCTACTGATCAATATTATGCGCTCAATACATTTTTTTTTTTAAATAATACTTCCTGGCACTTCCAAAAGCATAGCCCGGCAGGTAGCAACAAAAGACATGTTAAAAGAAACAGCATTATAATAATTCATTTGTAAAATACGCACTCCAGATGATTCAGAACCGGATATGGTGACACGCGAAGGAATACTAATCGCGTCACACTGAGAATTTTTTTTTTTTTTTACCTTTGGCCTTCTTGTACTGTTTATAAACTAAGCTACAGTGTGTTATGTTGGGTTAGAAAAGTCATGTTTGTTTTTGTTTTTATATGTACACGCATATTTAATAGTTGACAATCAATTAGCCCCAATTCTCCCAGCCTCCATGGAGGGACGTATACCTACGTCTTTCACCCTTATTACACTGCTACACACTTCCATAACATTATTTTTCTCTTGTAAATTTTACTTTCTTTGGAGTAGATAAAGTAAACCGAACCCGATAAACATATGCACTGTAGTTGACCCGAGTCGCTTTAGTTTTGTACATGACAAAATACTGGAGTCTTGCAACATAGCAGTAAGCACTTCACGAATCTCTCCTAACCTAACCTCCTGGGCTGGCACCATGTGCCCATGGCGAATTTGAAGCAAAAAATAAATCATGAAAAATTACGAGTACAAGGGCTTTCTCTCTACCTGGCGACTGCAGCACATGCAGTGCCAAATTAAGGACAACAATCTTAATACAGAAGTTTTGTGCTACAAGGGCTTCAAATCTTTGCAATAGAGCAGAGCCCAACTATCACACTCCCTTTTATTGGAGCAGACATCGTAAATACGTAACCCTCTAACAAACCGCTGTTATAAATTAACAAAATTTGAACATCGTACTAACCTAACAGCAAAATGGTTTTCTTTTATCTCCGGACACATCCTATCTTGACTTGCCAGTTTCCCAACGTCAATAGCGATCTCGTTCTGAAGTCTGCTCTGTGCAAATGAATCATCGAAAGAATACACGTGAATCACGTTGTGTTGTGACTTGTGTACCAGAGTTTAACTATTAACTTTTCTTCGGGAATTTCCCAGCAATGCTGAAAGCTCTTTGGCTTTCCTATACAGTCAGTGAAGTTATTGTGAATTCTTCCGTATTTCTATACTTACAATCATATTGAATAAACTACACTGTATGAAAACCGAAAAAGAATTAGAATCCAATCTATTTATATATCATTCTTTTTAGTTTAGGGTATTTTCAAAATTTGTATACAGTCTACAGGGCATTTTTTTTTTTTTTTTTTCTTTACCTAGGACCTACCTACCTGCACGGCTTGGCAGCCAATTGGAAACACTTCCGGTACGAATAGCCCACTCTCGCGTGTCTTCAACTTATTCTCCTGTATCCGATTCCAACGGTGCACCGTTAATTGTACTATTTGCATCGTCCTATTCAAAGATGTCCTGTTGGGGTCGCCGGAATAAGCGCGAAACGGAATAAGCGCTAAAGGAACAAGCGCGAAACGGAAGTAACGCGAACGGAACAAGCGCGAAAGGAAGTAGAGCGAACGGAATAAGCGCGAAACGGAATTAGAGCGACAGGAACAAG
>JAGDQP010006224.1:50492-73681 GCA_022664845.1 Lepisma saccharinum | reverse complement strand
TTACAATAACAAGAAGGAGAGGAAGGATTTGAGAAGGCATCGGCTAAGGCCTGTACTGAAGATAGCATTCTGTCATATGCATGGTAGTACAGTAAAATCCTGGAAACCCCCATTCAGGATCTCCAAACATTTTCCACCTCTCACTTTGACAAATACAGATTTCCTTTTGGCCATCAATTCCAAAGATGCTGATTGGAACTCCTCACGAATGCTGGGAGAGAGAGAGAGAGAGAGAGAGAGAGAGCATGAACAATTTGTTCCTGTATATCGACCTCCTTCTTTGTACGTACCAGAGTTCTGCTTGTACTCAGCAGATGTGGAGACAAAATGTTTATTGCAAAGTCTCCGAAAGAATAATTGAAAAACCAGATCTGAGTTGTTCACAATGATTTTAGCGGGCGATCGAAAAGGTCATCATAAATCAGTTGCGAACAATACTTCCCCCGCACTCTTGTAACCGTAGTCCAAGTGTTTTTATAACTTCTGTTAAAATTCGCAATAACAAGTACGGTCAAAGATAATACCTCTCCCGCCCAAGAATGTCAAAGAATCCAACAACAAAGGTATCTTTTTCATCTATATCGTCAAAAATCCACAAAAGCATCTGTTTCACAAACACGATACGATTCTGACACAATGATCAGGACGTTGATTTTGGAGAAAACTTCAAAAAAATAAAAATGACTAAATATATATGAGCCTCCTGCGTAGCCTAGTCGGTAGCGCGCTCTACTTCAGTGATGCAATTGGGGAACTGCTGGGAATAAAAGACAGTGGCGATCACAGTTGGGAGCTCTACATTCCCAACCTGTCTGGTCAGCGTGGGAACAGTAGACCAACTGCTCTCTTCGGGGAGAGACCTCATCCAGTAGTGGATCGAATATGACTGTGATATATTTATAAACATTTTAACTGACGGTGTTTTTCGTGTCAGGGAATGATGAAAGGAGAAAGTACATAGAAACTTTCCGGAATTTCTGACTTGAGAGTCTCTGCATTAGACATATTTCTAAAGAAATCTACCTAACATGTAAAATAATCGCCCCCCCCCTAAATTCCCCCTCCGCCATAAATTTCTATTGCTCTTGGTTTTCTTGACCTGATGATGTTTTCATTCGATTCAGCGTACCAAAAAACCTATAAATCGACGCCTCACACGCCTATTTCACGCAACAATGGAATTCCAATACTTTTCCCCTACCCCCTCAAAAACACCCTTCCCCCCTAGAATTTTTATGCTCTATTCGGTTTTGTGAACCTCATGTCTAAGGTAATTTATTACCACAGTTTCACGAATGCAGGAATTTTTCGATTTTGGGGTCTATTTTTAGCTTATTTTACCTGCACTAAAAACGAGCTAAAACGAGTCGCACGAGCGAGTCAAACATCTAACTCGACTCGACTCGAAACTCGACCGAAAAACAGCGACTCGACTCGAGAAAATTACCTCTGGCTCGACTCGAATCCATCCCTATTTAGTTTATTCCACCACGATTGCTGTGAATACGTAGACAAGTAGCTATTGACTTGTTCCGAGGAATTTTCTGCAAATACCGAACATCACTAATTCAACAGACGTAGTAGCATACATAGGACTTTAGGTCCTCAAGAATGCAGATCTCACGCTCACATGACCACACTCTACACACTAAATCAGGACGGAATTTTTCACTCGTTTCTCGATGAAAAAGTGATTAATCAAAATGTATTGTATTTCAATAACAAAGAATGTTTTTCAACAAAATGAATAAAATCAAATAAAATTTCTACTTTGTCCTCCGGATTTAAATCAGGTCACCGGATCAGGCTGGGTCCGAAGCCTACCTGGCAACCCGGTTCAAAACTTTACCCGAGTGAGCCGGTGACGTGTTTCAGCTTTGCACCCAATCCCTTGTTTTGAAACTGTGTGTCGAAGTCGTGTCAAAATTGTGTGGATTCTAGTATTTCCAGAAGAAACAATATTTTGAGAAATTCCTAAACGCAACATGTATTGGGAGACACGCCTTTTATAATGTTTGCTTTTCTTTTCGTTTCTGTAGGAAAAGAATGAAAAAGGGACTACGGGTATTTTTCTGTTTCTCCCTTTCCCCTTGTCATTCTTTCCTTTGTTAGTACCTGCTGTGATCAGGGCAATAAAATTGCAAGGCCTGTATGATGAGTAAGAAGGCTCCTTTTGTTGGTCTGAGAACCCACCCCCAGATATTTTGTAAAAAACCTCTTACCAAGACAATGGCATGTTTTGGTGCTTTCTCATGCCAATGTTAAATAAAAAAAGCTACATTAGTGTCTTGAATAATCGGAGAAATCAATGAGACAGGAATCAAGCACACTTCCTTTTTTTTACAAGAATTCTCCACAGCCCCCACTGGTAGTCACCCCCTCAAATTCTTGAGTGCAGCCCAACTTCAAAGTGTTGTAGTTTTCTGTTCAAAATTAAACCTTTCATTAATATTTGATTTTATGTTTTTTGGCCAACAATGGAGATTTCTCAACAATGCATATTTAGTAGTACGAAAATGTTGTATGTATATTTCCCTAGAACATGGATCTTCAAATGGTTGACTCCGGTCTGGATTCGAACCCCGAAGCCTTTCTTCCCAGACCTCCACGGAGTTCACGGTTTGATAAGAATTTCAATGTCAATTTATTTATGGTCTTTGGCAACTTTCTTTTACAATGGGTTTGACAGGATGTCAAGAGTAATGTGTGAATGAATTCTATACACACACTTCACTTTTTGAAATGCCAGTGGAAAGCATGTAAATATTGTGAATTCATGCTCAAGTTCGTCGTGTTTACTTTCTTCATTTTTAGTTATTCCATACAATTATACGAAGTAGCCAATAATCGTATAATCCTATTCAAATATACCGAGCGGTCGTAACTCAGTTGGTAGAGCATTCGGAAAGTCCTGAGAACGATCCCCGCGGTCAAATAATAACTTAACCGAACAGAATAACACACAGTTAGGCCCGTAGAAAAAAATAACAAAAAAAATTTAACTAAATCAATTCACTCAGACATTTTCAGGATTTTTCCTCAGTCACAACCAACCAAATACCGGACTGGTACCTACTAGTTAGGCCCTGGCCGATTACCTTCCAACATCCTCTCCGTCACCTTATCGTGTCCTGAATCTGAGATGCCTAAGGCAATGAATAAATTCAAAATCCAATTTGAATGTATTTGTGACCTTTAGACATTTACGACTGAGGAGTACAAAAAAGAGTCGGCCTAGACTAAGTTGAAGACATCACCTCGGTATTTACCTGGTGTGACTGAGGAATGGCACTGGAAAGCCTCAGTCAAGATAGTCGACCGCTGTTATCCAACCTCTGGCCTTCCTAATGCGAAGCCAACACTCTACCAACTGAACGACAACCGCACTGTTGTTGCTACCCTGTCTTATTCATGCTGGACTAATTATCTGAACAGCAAAGGTTTTTTTATTGCGAAATTCTCATCAACCTGGACACTCGGAAAAAATAATTCAAGACTCCTGCCCTAGGAATTGGTGAAATATGAAATTGTCTCCCATCAATGCATAGGGAATGTGTGAACATCATCTATACATTTCCCTATTCATTGGTGGAGTGTTCGTTCCTTAGTTCAAAGATTTGTAAATTTACATCTGAAATTACTCTCTCCTCAGATGTTTAATTCCGTATCTTTTGTCAAAAATGGGAAGTTTTAACAATGCATATTTCAGAGTATAACATTTTTGTCTGCACTTTTACCTGATTAACTGTTACTTCATACGAAGTTTCGTAGTTCTCTGTTCAAATTTACGCTCTCCATCAGGGCCTAAAATTCAACGAAATCACAGCTCCACACTGATAAAAAATTTATATAGTATAGAAAAACTAGTTTAGTCAGCATTTGTTTTGACATATAATCAGTGTTCTGTCCAGTACATCATGTTTACCTGCGACCAAAAAAATATTATTATTATTATTATCTAGGAAAATTTTGGCATTCAGAGCAAACAAAATTAAAGGCACATTAGGATACATATTTAATTGTATTGTATTGAACCATAAAATACAGGAAACAAACCGGTAAGAAAAATAGTCACACTGGAAGAAAAAAGTCACTCTTTCTTACATAAGAATTTCACTGTCATCTTTCCGTGATCATCACGCTGTCTCAGTCTGTTTTCTGCCAAGGCAAATACACCGTTATACCAGGGCTGTTCCATTGACTTCTTACCAACTTCAAAACGCCTTTCCTTTCTGGCCAGCCATTTCATAACAGCAGGGGTTGGGCTAAAATCTTCCAACGGACCCATATTTATATTAACGTGAAGGTAATTTTTGGCGGTTATTGATGTATGTTATCTCTGGTAGTACATATTTCTATAACGGATTCAAAGGATCGTGTAATTTTTATCTACGAAACAACACATTTCATTATATCGGAAAAGTGTAATGTCCTATTGAAACAACAGATAAACGTGCTGTTAGTTGCATATTTTAAAACTATATGAATGCAACCGAAAACGTTTGAAAACTAAATATAGTTAAAAAGTTCCTTCACCTCAAAATTGGCAATGGTTTTCCCTGCCATCTAGGAGACACCTAACTCTGGCTTAATATCATATACTGGCAGTTATATGGAATTGAGTAACCCATTGCATAATGAATGTATTGAATCAGTAAGACTTAGTTTGACACACTAAACGCGTTTAAATGCATAATCCGAGAAAAGTAAGGTACTCACATTAATACCACTCCACACTTTAAGAATTATAGTTCCACACTCCTTTCCTACAGTTCCACAAAGTGTGGAGTACTCCACTCAATTTTAGTGTGGAGAGTCTCCATTGATGTTTGAATTCTATATTTTTTGCCAACAATATAAGGTGGCTCAACAATACAAGTTTGAGAAAACAAAAAATATGTCTGTACCTGCCCCTAGGTATTGGTTGTGTTACTTCATGAAATGTTTTGTAGTTCTCTGTTGAATATTGAACTTTCCATTACTGTTTACATTCTGTTTCTTTAGCCAACATTGGAAGGTTCTCAACAATGTTATTTAAGAATATAAAAAGTTCGTGTGTACCTTTGCCTAGCTATCAGAATAGTGTTCCTTCTTTCGAAGTTTCGTAGTTTTACGTTCAAAATTACGCTTTTCACTGCTTTCATCCTATATATTTTTTTACCAACAATAAAGGTCTCTCAACAATGCATATTCGTGAGTTCGAAAATTTTGTCTGCATCTTTTCGTAGGTATTGGTTGACTGTTTAAAATATTCAAGTTTCGTAGATCTGCATTCAAAATTTCGCTTTTCACTTATGTCTTAATCCTGTATCTTTGGCTAACAATAGAGGGCTCTCAACAATGCATTTTTGGGAGTATGAAAATTTCGCCCGTAGCTTCCCTCACATATTGGTGGAGTTCTCAGTTGCTGGAAATTTGGTAATTCTACCTTCAAAATTACGCTTTCCACTGATGTTCGAAATTTGTCTTTTCGCCAACAATGGAGGCCTCCCAACAATGTACAATAGAGAAAAAATCGGCTTATGTTGCCCAGGCTATTGGTGGAGTGATTCTAAGTTAGAAGTTTCGGAGTTCTTTGATGAAAACTACGGCTTCCATTGATGTTTGTAATTTGTACATAGTCTATATCTTTTTACAACAATGGAACTCTCTCAACAATGTATATTTGGAAGTGCCAACATTTCGTTTGTACTTTCCTTAGTTATTAACAGAGTGTTAGTAAGTTAATAATTTCTTTGTACTGCGTTCAAATTACACTTTCCGTTGGTGTTCAAAATTTGTCTTTTTTTCAACAATTTAGGCCTCGCAACAATGTACAATAGAGAAAATAACAAATCCCGTATGTTGCCCTAGGTATTGGTGGAATGATTCTAAGTTCGAAGTTTCGTAGTTCTTTGATGAAAACTACGGCTTCCATTGATGTTTGTAATTTGTACATAGTCCATATCTTTTTACAACAATGGAACTCTCTCAACAATGTGTATTTGGAAGTATCAACATTTCGTCTGTACATTCCTTAGTAATTAACAGAGTGTTAGTAAGTTAAAAGTTTCCTTGTTCTGCGTTCAAAATTACGCTTTCGACTGATGTCCTAATCTTGTATCTTTGGCTAACAACACAAGGCTCTCAACAATGCATTTTTGAGAGTATGAAAATTTCGCCCCTACCTTTCTCCAGCTAATGGTGGAGTTCTCAGTTGCTGAACATTTGTAGTTCTACGTTCAAAATTACGCTTTCCGTTGATGTTCGAAATTTTCCTTTTTGCCAACGATGGAGGCCTCGCAACAATGTACAATAAAAAAATCGCCCGCATGTTGCCCTAGGTATTGGTGGAGTGATTCTAAGTTCGAAGTTTCGTAGTTCTTAGATGAAAACTACGCTTTCTATTGATGTTTGAAATTTGTACATAGTAGATATGTGAGATTGCATTGCCATCTAGCGTCAGAGATTCACACTATTTTCAAGGAAAAAGGAACCTTGAGTAAGCATCTTCATATTTAACAGCAACAACTGAGGGACTACTGAATTGAATGTTCGTTGTATTTTTACTCATGATTAGTAATCGCATACGATTCTTGTTGCTCGTCAGGCCGGCATTTGGATTTTTCTTGAACATGTCCGGCATTTTAAAATAAAATGAACAAGACGTTGCCACATCTGGGCTTGGATTGCTTGTGTTACTTACGGTAAACTCGATGGTTAAGAGCGGTAATTTGCCACTATTTAATAACTGATCGAGTGCTTGACTCATACCACTATAGATATATAAAAGATTTTAACAAAATTTTATGCTAATAATACGTAATTTTATTGTTATTTTTTGACCGGTTGTCACTTTATGTAGATGTACTCTGATTTTAAATTTGAACTTTATTTTAACGTCTTTAGGAAGCTTTTGCTCAGGCCGTATGCAGGATGGTGAGAGAATTGGTGGAATGAAGAGAGTGGGAGGAAACGGGAAACCCCGAGAAAACCCACGCACACGGTGTTTGTCCACCACAAGCTCCACATGGCAGAAGCAGGGATCGAACTGAGGACCAGACACACCAGAGGTGAGCGCTCTCGTAGCATCTCAGAAGAGTGTCTCTAGAACAACGTGCGACAGAACAGCGCCGTCTAAAAAAGCACGTTAGTACAGCGCGCGGTTCTACACAGTGCCTACGACACAACAGCGCCTGCTGAAACAGATTAGCGTAGGTGCCTAAACAGAGCGATGGTCAAAATAGTGCCCATGTAAACGGAGCGAACAAATCATGCGAATTTCACTATAAAGGTGCAGTCACGGAATTCCGTTTAATAATGTATCTGGTGTTCATTTATTTGTTTCATGTTAAAGTGAAGAGAACACGAAAGTAAGTTAAATTAGTTACTTTTTTAAAATTGAATTTTAATTATGGCCTTTGGTTTCAGGCTGACTATTTTTATGTTTCTATTTTAAGAAGATTACATTTTCTTCTACTCTCGTAAAATGCTCTGCTTTTCTTTTTTATGCATATTTTCTGAAATGAATTTCGTAAGGTTAGAAAAGGTTATTTTTTTATTTTTAGACGCGATAAAACATTGAATAATTGTTGAAATTATAACTGTCAAGATACTGACAATGTATTATTCATACGAGAGAACTCTGACGTCACGTTTGTTCCCCTCCGCAGACACTCGTCCGGTCTGTAGGGTCCGGTTGCACTTCAGATACTCGCCGGTTTGTTTAAAATAGTGATACCTAAAAACGGCAACGTAGCAAAAGAGGTGTAAAATACTGAGTTAGAACAAAACATTTGGTCACCCGCTGTGTTCTTGCCGGCGCTGATTTGTAGCACTCTGTTCTGGCAACACTGTTCTCTCGTGTAATCCAGCGCTCTACCACTCAGCCACCGCGGGCCCATGTAATCTGATATTGCTAATGTTTAATGCAAAAGCGATTCATTACAAAACTAGAATGTACATGACAAACGTGATTCTGCCAATAAAAATATTCATTGCTGCAAAATTCAAAGTGTCCGGCATTTTATTACAAAGTCCTGAATTTTTTAGAATTTTGCCCTGCATTTGACAACTTCCAGCTGTTAACTTTAGCTGGGTTCGTTCCCATGGCTTTCCGATTGCTAAGCCAACGGTCTACCAACCTCGGTCGCAACATTGTTTACGCACTGTGTAAAATTATTACTTCACGAAAACTAAACAGTGAAAAATATTATAATGATAGACTAGAAATGATTACCACTTATACTATGATAATGAAAACCCACGTTACGTGAGATATTCAGTTTTCATGCACTGCATACTTCTGTAAAATACTACACCGAACTGAAGTAATGAAAAAAATGTAACGATTAAATTCTCGTATGTAATAAGTTCTCGTTCGATTAAATACTCGAAAAAATGTAACAAAAACTATTAAATCCTCTTGTTCAGGCGTTTTCGTTAAACACAACACACTTGATACAAATTGCGCGCGTTATTCATCAGCTTATTCACATCATTCTTCTTGCCTGTGACATGATATGCGTACGCGGACGAGATTTCGTTCATGGCGCAGCATAAGTGAGCACCCCCTGATATGCCCTCGCGCAGTGAGTCTCTTCGTAAAAGATAACAGACTGGCTGTTTTGCCAGTACAACATTTGAAATAACAGACTAAAACAACAGGGAGAAATTCTATTTAAACGCCAGGAGACAATAGCAAATTCTTAGGGATAATTTTCAAATACGCTTGCATTGCTTGCGATTTGTATGAATAGACAATTGACACACACGTTACACCACGTAATAAAATCACATCACAAAACACCACATGTTTCAACTGGCTATTTACCCAAATCGCAAGCAAAGCAAGCTTTCATGAAAATGAGCCCTTACCGTGCCGCCGTAGCTTAGTGGTATGCCGATCCAGGTGGCTGAGTGACTAGTGCGGTAGTCTACCGACCCAAGGATCGTGGGCTCGAATCCTGCCTCGAGCGTGGATGTTTGTGAGTGCGTTTTAACAATACATACAACAGCATACACAGTTTACAACAGTTAAGAACATTACATACTAAAGCCACTTATTCCAAATTTAAAAAAAAGTGTTAAAGAGTTGGAGTAGCATTCGGGAGGTAATGGGATCGATTCCAGTGGCCGACCATCCTGACTGAGGATTTTCCATGTTATTCCTCAGTCACACCAGGCAAAGGTCGGAATGATCCCTTCAACATATGCCCTGGCGAATCCTTTCCCCTTCCCTATTCCGGCCTAAGCCTTAGATGCCTAAAGGCCTTAAATAAATAAAATTCAATAGTAAATTCTCTACGACCTGGCAATGATACCTGAGACACCTGTGTATAGAATATTATTTAAATCAAAACAGGGTAAGAAAGTGGCGCAATAAAAAATCAATAATACAAACCAGTTTTGAAAGAAATGTATATTATTTTTTTTACACATATATTGCGCATATAACAAGCGTATTTGAATATTTCACCATTCAATATTACATGGAAGGAAACGTTTTTTTACCTTTAGTTGTAAGAGGCAGAAAAATATAATTGTTTAATAATAATAATACATTCGCCGTGATTAAGAGGCATCCGTACCAACGCTGCGTCTGTTTCTGTGTGTGTGTGTTCTAATATTTAAAAATTACTGGACAAATGACAAACAATAATGAAATTTTCGAAAGCGACACCAATAATAATACTTGTGGACGTGAATAAAATTAACTACCTGATATTTTGACTGTTTATTTTTCTGAGAAATTAGAATACACGTAATTGCGTAAGCGTATAAAGTCGTAAATTACGCGTATTCTAATTTCTCAGCTAAAGTAGACAATGTTAAAATCTCATATAGTTCATTTTATTCACATACGCAAGTATTATTGGACCGCTTTCCGAAATTTCGTTATTGCTTTTCATTTGTACAGTATCCTTTAAAATATGAAAACTCTCTCACACACAAGAAGCACCGTTGGTTCGGAGGCATCTTAATTTCTCTCACGTCAGAATGGAATTGGGTGCTCTGTATGTAATACTTCCGGCAATTTGACCTGAGGTTTTCAAGGGTTTGTTCATTCCCACAAGTTGAATGTCGGGGTGGTACCTCAACGGAAGCCTTCGCCGCTTAATACGTAAACTTAGTGCGTAAAGCATTAAAGTCATCCTCAAGACTGCATTTAAGAAAGCGTTTCATGAACATAAACAGTCATAAAACTGAAATTTATCTTAGTCCCGGCTTTTCTTGAAGAATTATGGGGAACCACAAATACAAATGATACAGAATTTAATGTCAGCTATTACTGGTGTATGGGCTTAGATAATGAAAAAAATTGTAAGCGTAAAAAAATGTACAAAAGTGTAAAAAATGTACAGTGCAGGTGAGAAAAAGTATGTCAGATAAAGTGTCCCGTTGGTGCTCGAAAATGCTCAAAATGTGCATCTAGAAAAATAGTGTTTTAAAGTGCTGAAAAAGCATATAGAAATATTTACCATTTCGCTTTGAACACATTCGAACTTCACAGCACCTTTTTCACTTCACATTCAACAGATTCTCGCTTTTGAAAGTGCCCTAAAAGTGTAAGAAAGTGTGTGTGTTTTTATTTACAGTATAGAAGCCCACCAAATATAAGCAAAGCTTGAACCTCGTCCCATGATAACTTAATATTTGAACGACACCTAACAGAAAAATATATATGCTACAAATACATACTTAACTGTACTGTTCAGTATAAAAATTCGTTATTTATGGTAAAAAATAAATAACGAATTTTGATAGTACGTTCCAAAGTTAAATATGTATTTGAAGTATAAACAACTTTTCATGTCAGGAATCGTTCAAATATTACATAAGCATTCTGGGGCAAGGGGGTTCAAACTTTGCTTATTTTTGCTGGGCGTCTGTGTATTAGGGATACGGCAACAACTTAATATTGCTTACCAAGGAAGAATGGGTCTAAATTGACCAAAAACGTGTTGACGTAATTTCTGAATCACACGAAATATTGTCTAAGAAAGTGTCCATAAATTTCTCTTAAACCGTTCCAAAACTGCTTGAAAGTAAATAAAGTGTCCTGAAAGTTGTCAGAACTAGTTTCCGAATTGCACTTTTTAACACATTAAAACTGAGGGCATTTTTTTGCAGTTTTGAGCACTCTTGAGCACTTTTATTGCTCTCTTAAGGGAACACTTTTTGTACACTTTTAAAGCAATTTTGAACACCTTTGAGGCGCTTTTATAGAACTTAAGTTCTCATTTGGACACTATAGAAGTGTTCGAAGGTGAGCTAAAGTCGTTTCCAGAAAGTGCTCAAAGGTTCAAAAAGTGTATATATATGTATTTTACAGTGCGGTCTCAATACTCACCCTACCGAGACCTATTGATGTGCTACTGAGGACGTTCTATCCAATTCCCCAGAAACTGTACGTGATCAAACGATCGATATCTGTCATTAGCTTCAGTTGGTCAGCTTAAGAGGGACTAGTGGTACTTAGCCCTCGTACTACGTTGTATTTTATTTCCCATTTTCAGTAATTGATCAAACGATATTTAACGGTGATCAAATTTGATCCGTCATTAATGCCATTTGATCAACCAAAGGAGCGCTAATTTTCACTGTGGAAGTTCTCCCCTATTTCCACGTTTCATTTTATTTATCAGCTACGGTAATTGATCAAACGATAATTAAAGTTGATCACATCTGATCAAGCAATTAGCGTCATTTATTAATTTTATCAACTTATAAGAGGCACCAGTGGAAGATAGACACGTCTCATTTTATTTTTCAGCTGGAATAATTGATAAAACGATAATTAACGTTGATCAAATATAATAAAACCATGATCATATGATTGCTATCATCAAAATGATTTGATCTGAATATTGAGAGTTAGTAGAATAAGTCCCTACCCTGTTTTACAGTTCAGCTAGGGTAATTATCAAACGATAGTTTAATTAAATCTGATCAAACAATTAACATCATCAATTGATTTGATGGAATTAATGCGTGGGAGCTACGAAACGCAATTTAATGCCTTTTATAGACAAGATGGTATTATTTTTCAAGAATATCTGTCTATCTTTTAAGATTGTAATGCCGCACAACCTTCACTTCAATATCAGTCATCCGAAATATGAAATGAACGAGACTAAACTCTATTGCTAAGAGATTACTGTTTGTTATAAAACACAATGTAGAACAGCGAATTGGACTCACTTTAACTACAATTTGTTTTTATAAGACTGACTGATAGAAAGAAAAGTACAGATGGTTTAATGAGGTTGAAGTTACTATAGAATAGGCCCTATAAAAGAAATGCAAGTAGCCCAGTGTTGATGTACTTTTCGCTTTCGTAATTTAAAAATATAACCCTACTTGAGATTTGTAAAAGTTTTCTCTATGTAGCTTCAGAAGATTAATGTTAATTTTGCCGAGTAGAAAATCTTTTGAGTAAATAAGCATAATCGAAAGAGAATAAATAAAATTCGTATGTAAAAATATTAAAAAGTAAACTTGCGTATGTTAAAAAAAGTGTCCTCAATTGTTTGTACAATAACACTAGATTTGTTTAACCTCCAGCATTTGTTCCGGGTTCAAAACTATACGTTTTTTTCTGGTCTGTGTAAGAAGAAAGATAAACGGAAATTCCCTTTGGCGTCTTTCCCTGCAGCCACTCACTTTGAAACGTCTGACCTAATGATTTCGAAGGAGCGTCCTGAATTACATACAGCGTGAGCAAAACAAAGAGAGAATTTGATCGCTTTTTGTGGTTCCCATTCTCCCCATGCGTTTCACGTTGTTTCCAATCACGTAAGAGTTTTCCGTTCCAATTCCCAAAAGTGAAGAACCACAGAAATTCCATCAAACAATCACTTCGGTTACTAAATTCCGAAGAATTCCCAGATGAAAAATCAATCTTACCTGACCTTCGATGAGACAAGGACATGAACAGCAGCGCTAACTTCATTTCTAGGACACAAACATCTCTTCCTTCTCTGAAAACAAGAGGCAATCGCATAACAGTACTTCACAAATGCCTCTGACCTAAGCTTAATGCTTCTAGTGTTTGGCCTCAATGGAAATGCATTAAATACTTTCTTGTATTAATGATTTTAAACTATAGTCATTTCACAGCGCCTACGGAACGCTTTGTGTAGAGAGAAGTGCAATGTTGGTCACAAAAGAGTTTTAGTTCAAGCACCGGAATTTGGAAAGATAGAATGAATAAAATAAAATATTATAATGTAAATATTATTATAACTTGTTGACGGGTAAATATGAAATAATGGTGATAATTTAAGATTATGAATGTTCTCATTTACAACAGAATGTCAATCCTTCTTCTCAGAGTATAAAGAAACTCATGCATGAGACAAAATCATCTTCAATATTGTAGTTCTTGTGTTTAAAGTAAAAGTTGAATTGCTCTGGTAATCTTATTAAATAAAAGTCTAGGGCTTTCCAGTCTTCTCTATTTATTTCCAACTAGGTAGACATATCTTCATTAACGAACTACATCACATAAATCGACTAAGTAATCTACTAGATAAATGTGTCTTTACAGTCATTGCCAGTTGAGCTTTAGATAAATCGCGTACTATACTTGTCTCACCTAATCTATTCTCCAAGACTTAATTCTACACAACTTTAGATACAATTCTCGGGTGCTTATGCAAAGGGCGTTAAGCCACAAAACTTCATTTTTAAGTTTTAAGTATCACTGAAAAGAGAAAAAATTCTCTACACGTGTGCACACGGTTTGATGGTATTCCATTTCTGAACATGGCATTGAAATCGGTTTCAGACTCCTTGGGTGGATAAGCACTGAAATGGCTTGGTGGTATTCCATTTGTATTATTCACATTGACATTAGTTTCAGACTCATTGGTTGAATAGACACTGAAATAGCTTGGTGGTATTCTATTTGTGACCCTGGCCCTGAAATCGGTTTCAGACTCGTTGGTTGGATATGCACTGAAATGGTTTGGTGGTATTCCATTTTTATTGCTGGCACTGAAATTAGTTTCAGACTCAGTGGTTGAATAGACACTGAAATGGCTGGTTGGTTTCAGACTAATTGGTTGTATTGACACTGAAATGGCTTGGTGGTATTTTATTTGTATTGTTCACACTGAAATCGGTTTCAATCTCGTTGGGTGGATAAGCACTGAAATGGCTTGGTGTTGTTGTTGGCACTGAAATAGGTTTCAGACTCGTTGGTTTGAGAGGCAATGAAATGGCTTGATGGTATTCCATTTGTGACCCTGGCACTGAAATCGGTTTCAGACTTCTTGGGTGGATAGGCACTGAAATGGCTTGGTGGAAGCGGCGGTGCTCGTATCTAAGTTTTTTCGGTTGTACAAACTACATTCTAATATTTTCATTCTTGAAATGTGTCACAAGCCATCTTGCTTCTTATTCTAATCATTCTTTATATACTCAGTGAACGGTTTGAACGATCATATAACAGAGATGGGGAGAAAGAGAGAGAGAGTTCGCACGCGACCTGTTCTGGCAGGTTACAAGCGGCAGCTCGTTTGCTTTCTATTTCCTTCAGGTTAACAACCTAGAACAATGAGGGTGTAAATGGAACTTCTAGGCTTATCAGCGGGTCGAGGAGTACAAGAAGGTAGAGGGAAGATCATTTCCTCCATAAGACTCTACATGGTAGCACATTTTGGGCAACCGAAGTGGACTTGATAGCGTACACACACAGTTCCTCACACCCTTGTCAATGTGAACAGTGTTCCCACTTCAGAAATAATTTCTCGCAACTATTTTTCTTCTCTTGAGGTCAATTGATTGAATGGAAAGACAGCGTTTTTTAAAATATTAAATTAAATAGTCTTTTATGTTGGGAAGTCTATGGTAAAATATCTGTTATCAAAATTGCTTTTTAAGATCATTTTTCTGGAGTAATGCCCAAAAATAAGAATTCTTGAGTCTTTCGCCTTCTTTATATTATTCTGAAGCATAACCCAACTTTGAATCACAGTGCCGGCTATCTTGATTGAAACGTATCCAAATTTTCTCAACTCAGTCCAGTAATGTTCAAATAGTACGTAACTCGGGTTAAGTGAAAGAAACTCACTTAGGAACGTATGACAACTCTACGATTTATAATTTTCAATTTTATACATTTCCAAAACCAGGAAAAGAAAGCATGCATCTTGGATGAAAAGTTAATCAAAACATGCAATAGCAGTCAACGAGCAGCCGTAACTCAGTTCAGCTTCACTTTCGGGAGGTCGTTGGCTCGATCCAGCACCCGACCGACTGAGGTTTTTCCAGGGTTTTTCTGTCACACCAGACAAATGTCGAGATCGTATCTTAAACCTTGGACCAGGCCGACTATTTCCCTCATCCTTTCCTCTACCCTACCCAGTCCTCAGCCATAGATGTTTAAAGGTCATAAATGGATTCAACTGAATGGCACCACGCGTGTAGTGTACGACAGGAGTCGACGAAGAGTAAGGACAGGTTTCACGGGAACTTTAATGCCTCTACAACATCTTACGGCTTTAGTTCATCCCAAGGAGATAGGAACGGGTTAGGTATTGATTATGTTCTTAATTCAATGGGTATCCCAGCATTACCTTGCGTGCGTGCCGGATACCTCGGAATGACGGACCCCTGAGTTCGATCTCACGTTGAGTCACGGCTTTAAAATATTTTTGGGATGGACATAACCAAAGCGATATACTGCTCTTGCATATGAACCTTCTCTTCTGGCGAAAATTGTGAACAATTACAATTGCTATTGCAATTGCTTCTGATATGATTAAAAGAATGAGTATAGTTGATTTGGCTCCGTCTCGGCAGGAAATATTCCTAAATAGATGAAAATGCTATTAAACTTCTGCTTCCACTCATAAATTTTTCGATAATTTTAATAATCTTTCTCCAATATTCTCAAAGTTCCTATCTTCTTTTAACTTAAATGTATGGATCAGATAGACAGTGAGACAGCTATGACCTCAGCATGACACATGTCGGGGGAATTATATCGTTCAACGAGCGTTCTTTCAGGAAGAGAAAACAAGGTGGCGGCCAGGACCATTGTCTAGGTGCTATGCCGATATTCGTCTAGTGAAGGTTAAAAAACATGGAAAACATCAGTTAGTAATCTAGCAGTACGACTAGAGTCTGTTTACCTCCCCAATGCCGATCCAGAGTCCGTGAACGTAACCACAGGACTGAGCAATCTGGAAATGTTTTATTTGACAATGGCTTGATAACATTCCATTTGTGACCCTGGCACTGAAATAGGTATCATACTCCTTGGATAGATACTGAATTGGCTTGTTGGTATTCCATTTGTATTGTTGGCATTGTAATTGGTTTCAGACTCATTGGTTGTATAGGCACTGAAATGGGTTGATAGTATTCCATTTCTGACCCTGGCACTGAAATCGGTTTCAGACTCATTGGTTGAATAGACACTGAAATGGCTTGGTCGTATTCCATTTGTGACCATGACACTGAAATCGGTTTCAGACTCCTTGGTGGATAGACACTGAAATGACTTGGTGGTATCCCATCTGTATTGTTCACACTGAAATCGGTTTCAACTCGTTGGGTAGCACTGAAATGGCTTGGTGGTATTCCATTTGTATTGTTTACATTGAAATTGGTTTCAGACCCGTTGGTTGGATAGACACTGACATGGCTTGGTGGTATCCCATTTGTATTGTTGGCACTGAAATATGGTTTCAGACTCATTGGTTGAATATACACTGAAATGGCTTGGTGGTAATCCGTTTGTATTTTTCACATTGAAATCGGTTTCAAACTCGTTTGTTGGATAAGCACTGAAATGGTTTCGTGGTATTCAATTTGTATTGTTCACCTTAAAATCGGTTTCAGACTACTTTGGTGGATGGGCACTGAAATGGGTTGATTGTATTTCATTTGTATTGTTGACACTAAAATCGATTTGACATTCGTTGGTTTTAGAATAGGAATATTCAGATCCAGGCTGGTCCTTGAAGAAAGTGGATGATTAATATCCTGAATGAGATATTTTCCTATTTTAATCCCAATATTTTATAAAGCTTTGTATGTAATCAGAATTTGTTTTCGGATATTGAAGTTAAGCTTGCGCGTTTCATTTTGGAACTACCTGGAGTTTTTAAAAAAATCCAAGGTAATATGAAGAAAAATCTCATTGGTCGGCTAGGTGAATAGATCCATATTGTAAAATGTTCAAACAGCAGCTAGCTCATTCATTAAGATAGCTATAATAGTTTAACCTCTTTTTATTATGTTTATTGAAAAAGAGGGTGGAAGAAAAAATCCACTCCAAGTGGGGATTTGAATGCTGGAAATTTTAAATGCTCTAAAATATTCTTGATATAAATTTTAGGTAGTAAAGAAGGGAATATGGATTCTGTTAAAAAAAAAACACTTCTCTCTTTTGTTTATTAATAACAACATTAGATATATTTATGGTGTGGTGTTCACCACCGCTCTGTGGATTTTCGCACAAAGTAAATCCATCTGGAATGGTTTAACGGAACCTTTTTTTCCACTAGGTCGCTGTGAAGTGGAGTAGGGAAAAAAGAAGTTGTGTTTACGATGTTAGCACAAAAAAGTAAAAAGGCTAAAATAAGTTGCTCTGCTTTACACTTACTCGCCACGAGAAGCGTGTGATATATTTACGATCTATATTAGATAAAAAGAATGAATTTATCACAATGTGAAGAAAAGAATCCATTGTTTCTCCATGGCTTTACAGTATAATTTTTACATTCCACGCTCAAATAAGGGTTCATTTAATTGATTGGAAATATTTACGAGTTGTTCAGTATTGAATGAAAAGAGAAAAACATTCCGCCTGGCTCCTTCACTTACCGCAGCTTAAGAAGAAAGAACTATATGTTCTGCTAGATTTTGAAATCAACTTTGAAGTAGTGGTTAAATATCTGAAAGAAGAAGAAGAAAAGGAAGGAAGAATGGAATTCCTATGTGAATAGGTAAAAAACATTTCCAACTGGATTCAGTTATACCCATCGACCTCCATTAATACGATACTGGACTGACTGCAGCCATAGAAAATTTCATAGAATATGTGAAGCTAGGGAACGGAGAGGAAACTTAATCTCGTTTGTCCACTTCCAGTCTAAACCAATATGGACCAAATTTTCGATTATAACTGCTTTTTTCGCTTGATATCGCAGTGTGGCCCGTTTTTTAATTTATGTCTTAATTCTTGCAAAAAACGTAAATGTTATTTGCAGTATTTTCTATTCTATGCAGAGTACGATATACTCTTACACAAATAACTCACGCATTAAGACTTAAATCAAAAAACGGGCCACACAGCGATATCAAGGGTAAAAAACTGAGTTAGAACTGAAAATTTGGTCCACATCGGATTACACTAGAAGTGGACGAACGAGCTTAAATGTTTGCTCTGGCGGCTATCTTTCAATACTAAGTAGTCACTCTAGTATAGTTTACGTAGAGCTCGATGGTTATACCCTTAACTGCTCCCATGGTTTTTTATGTGGAAGGAAAAAAGTGGTATAAGCAAGTATCAAAGGAACCACTTTTTTATGTGGAAAGAAAAAAGTGGTATAAGCAGGTATCAAAGGAACCACTTTTTCTTTAGAATCAATTCTGTATCCTAGTGAAATGGAAGAAGGGGATCGTTTAGTAAAAGAAAGTCAAAATATAGCTTTCGTGAATTCTCTTCAAGGTTAAATTTAAAAAATAGACTATCTAATTTCCCATTTTATCATACATAAAATAATTGTTCCAACATGTAGGGGATAGTAGAGATAGTAGGAGACTCACTCCTGTCCGAGCCCCTCCACCAAAATTTGAACACCTGTGCCCCATTAATCTTAATTTTGATAGGTTCCCAGGGCCTTTTGGCCCTGGAAGTCACCTTGAGGTCAACCTCCACCCCTAGCCCTCTTCTTAGACCTCACCCCCGTTTTCAGAACATCGTGAGAAAATTCTTGGTGGCATCGCCATTTTGATAATGAAATAATATCTCAATTATTAAAAGTACATAAGATATGACTCGACAATTTTCGACTACAAGAAAAAGCAATGAAATATCAATGGATAAGTAAAAGATATTTTAAAATCCAACTCGATTGAAAAAAATAGGATAAGGATGAATGAAAGAATTAACCACAACCTCAATTTACATGAACTTTGGCAGAAATCAAGCGCGAGAATGGAAGAATACTTCTGCCAAGGCGTCCCATAATAGGGTTTGAACCAATGTATCGCCTTTTGGAAATCTACATACGACACTTAATGTTTCCTTTTGAAATCATATGTAAAAATAACTCATTTCCTGGCAGTGGAAAAATAGATTCATTTAATTTTGAAGAGTATTTATTTATTTTAAAAAAAGTCATAGCTTAAAATGTATTAATCTTTACACATAGATATTGTAATCCGTAAGATAACAAGCCAGCCTTTAACTAATTGTTAAAATATTATTTTTAAAACGGGCCCTTAATTGTTGAGCAGAAAGACGAACGGTGCTTGTTGAATTTATTTTAAGGCCTTTAGGCAACTATGGCTCAGGCCGTATGGATGATAATGGGATGAATTGGTGGAATGAAGAAAGTGGGAGGAAACGGGAGCACCCCGAGAAAACCCACGCACACGGTGTTTGTCCACCACAAAGCCCACATGGCATGAGCAGGGATCGATCCGACGACCCCTAGCACCAGAGGTGAGCGCTCTACCAACTGAGCCACCGTGGCCCCCAACGGTGCTTGTTGTGTTGATGTCTGGTCTAGACTACGGTTTCTGAAGAAAATGTTTTGTTTTGAGTGTTTGTGGGATGGCTAGCATATGGTCTGCGGTTATATAATATGGGAAGCACGGCGCGGACATCACAGTTGATGGATGTGAAATGTGGCGCATGGGAAGGGCGAAGCCGGAAGCATTTTCTTTACAATTTCAGATGTGATGCTCCGCCACGAGTCTATACAGGGAAAGAGTTGGTGAGAAATATTTAGTAATTGGGTTAACGTATAGGTGACAATATCCTCTAAATAATTGGGGTAAAACTGTGGGAAAAATATAAATACATGGGAGGTAAAGGTCGGTTATTCCGGCTACGTGTCGTGAGAACGGAAATAGTAATATTATATTTTAATGAACAAGATAAACGCTTCATGTGCAGGGTTAATAGTTCATTGGTAGAGGATAGGGCCCTGGGAAAGGTTTCAATTTCTTATGTGAACGGAAGTTATGACGGTGTTAGCGGCATTATACCAGATATTGTGATGAAATATCTGACTGTCACGACATATGGGAATAGAAAAAAAGAGAGAAAAGAAGGTGAAATGAATCATGTGAACCTCTGACATTTCCCCAGGGTAGGAGCCGGAAGTTGTAGAGAGGAAACATGGCAAAACAAACTTATATATACAAGCGTTAAACACATTGGAATATCAATTTCCAGTTGTGTTTCCTTGTTGAGAGTGTTATATCATTATTTTCGGGTGTGTTTGAGATAAAAAGAAGACAGATATGAAGGTAAGTGCATTAGAATTTTCTGTAACATCATATACATTTCTTTTGTATACAAAGAGAATACTATCATTTTTTATATTGCAAAGTAATTGAATTTTAGTGTGTTATTAGTTTAGTGAGAAAGTCTTGAGGAATCATTGGATAGATACTGATTGGCTCTGAGCCCAGCGACCGAGCATTCCAACTATGTGTTTTAGGTTGTTTTCTTAATTACACCCGTTTATTTTTAGTTATATCCAGCAAATATGGGAATGGTATCTTGAACTTTAGCCTTGGCCGACTTTTTAAAAAATGTTCTAGCAATCGAAGTCTGACTCGTCTAAATTCCATAAATAAAATCCAATTTTGTATATTTGTTGCTTCATTATTACAGAATGTGTATATGTTTTGAACAAACAAACTCAGAATTTAGTCTTTGCGAAATTAAATTGCCGTGGCTCAAGTATTTAGTAATTGACAAGTCGTACAAGCAATCCTTCATTGTGACCTCAGACGGACTCTTAGAGTTATATAAAATAAATAACATGGTTTTGAATCAAGGACCTATGGTTTTGAATATTCCACACAAAACAAATAGCGGTCGTAGCTCTGTTGCTTGGGAAGTTGACGAAAACAACTGTATTGGCTGGTTATTTTGAGTATGATTTTCTGGTTTTCTTAGCCATTTAATGCTAATAACATAGCAATGCTGATACATATAGTATATAGATTCGAGCAGCCGCAGCTCAGTTGCTTTGTTTCGAAAGGTTTTTTGGAATGAATCTAATGACTAGTGAGATTTATTTTATTTATACATAACAAATAATATAACGATGGTTACGTTACACAAATCCGAATGGTTGCAGTTCAGTTCGAAATACATAGAGTTGTCATGGAAGAGGTTCATTGTTGTTGTTGCTTTTTGTTGTATATTCAAAACTAATGACATAATCACATTGGCCAATGAAAAACAAACTTGATCGTGGCGTCGTGCATAGAACACCCGCTTAACTTTAGGGACCTCGAGATGAATATCACACACTAGATTCTGATTTAACATTATATTGCATTCAAGGTTGACCTGAACCTAAGTTGCCTAAAGGATAAAAAACTTTATTTTTATATGGGCCAGTCTAGTAACTTTGGACTTCGGCCCACATGATTCGCCTTTAGTTGTTAAGTGTTAAAATCCACACACCCGGCCCCTGCCGGGACTCGAACTCGGGACCTTCGAGTCGATGGCCTACCGCAGCAGACCGCTCGGCCACCCGGTCGGCGTTGCCTGAAGGACATAATTACAAACTGCATTGCATACAAACTTTTGCTAAACGGTTCCGTGATAGACTGAAACAATGAATTGTATATTACGACGATACTAAACAGATATGGACGCAGAGAGGCCCTGGCGCCCCCCTTTCCTTTTGTTTGGCGTCTTTGCCGACCATAACATTCCAAGACCAAATTGTCAAGTATTCAGAGTAACTCTATATAACACACGGTTATTGGAAAGTAGATATAAAACCATATTTTTATGCTTGCAAGCAGAACTGGCCAGGAGTGGAATGGTCCATTCAGGGTGCCCTCCCGTGCAATGGGGCCCTTTTCAAAACTCGGCTTTGAATAAACAAATATCTCTAACAGAAGTCAATGCAAACAGAATATCAAAACTTTGACGATCAGGGGTGGTTGGTCCATTCAGGGTGCCCCTCTTTTACAAGCGCCCTCCCCTTAAAACTCCTTTTATATATGTATATAGACTAAATTAATATAATGATTACATTGGAAAATAATAATATCCTATTGTGATATTATGCTATTCAGAGGGAGACCGTTGAATACTGATATTTAAAGACCTTGAAAGTAGAATGGTGGAAACAAAACCAAGCAATCTTTGAAATTCACTGTCAAATGGATTCTTCTTTAGAAACTCAATCAAGGCAGAGATGGTTTTGCAATACAACCAGAAGACTCCTTCAACATTTACTTTTAAGTATATGAGCTGAAACATTATTATTATGGAGTTAGGTATGTGTCTCTTCATAATCGTGAAAGAGTTCTAAATAATGATTGGTGGTTCCAAATGGTATATTTTAAGATTATATTAATGAAACGAAAAAAGCTAGGAAATACAAAATAACCATATTTGGCTCTTGAAGTTTATCGTTAAACTCTTATTTAACATTACATATGGTATCTGAACATAATAATAATAATAATAATAAAGGTCCGGATTTTGAAGCTTGATTAATGTTGGGAAAATGTCGGGAAAGGATATGGAATTTGAGACATTTCACTACTCTTTTCATCGTCTAAGCCCGTGTAAGGCTTCATATCTGACGCCAAGACATGGAAACACGGTTAACAGTTTGACTTTTAACTAATGGTAGAAAAAAATGAGGGGGAGGGAATAGGGAATACAAAATAACAATATTAGAGTACTGTATATCAATGCCTAGGTCTTGTTAAGACTTCAAATATGGCGTCTAAGGGTTGAAAAGGGTTAAGATTTTGAGTTTTCATGAATGATATGAAAATGTAGGGAAGGGATGGGGAATACAAAATAGCAATATTAGAGTACTGTATATCAATGCCTAGGCCTTGCTAAGACAGCACATGGTGTCAAGGCGTGGGAAAGGATTAAGATTTTGAGTTTTAATGAATGATGTGAAAATGTTGGGAAGGGATAGGGAATACAAAATAACAAAATTGTAGTACTCTATCTTGATGGTAAAGCT
>JAGDQP010006224.1:0-50482 GCA_022664845.1 Lepisma saccharinum | reverse complement strand
GGTTAAGATTTCAAGTTTTCATGAATGATATGAAAATGTTGGGAAGGAATAGGGAATACAAAACAACAAAATTGTAGTACTCTATCTTGATGGTAAAGCCTATATAAGACTTCAAATATGGTGTCAAGGGGGGTGGAAAAGGGTTAAGATTTTGACTTTTGACTAATGATATGAAGATGTTGGGAGGTGACAGGGAATACAAAATAAGAATCATTTAGTAGCGTATTTCGATGGCACAAGCCGTTGGGAAGCCTCTGGGTTGTACGAGAAGTGAAAATATCAAGTTTTCAGAAACAATCCAGACATAGAACATATTTTCAGAGAAACACAAATCGAGGCGTTGTACACCCTTCTTTCTCCCCTCTCCCATCACCCATTTGGAAACCTAAGCAATATGGAGGGCAAGGATGCTTATAACAGACTCCATGCGTTTTAAAAATATGAAAAGACTTACCCAGTTGCTTCTTTTGCACTGACTGACTGAAAAAAACAAAAGCGAATCCCAATTGGTAGGAGCTGCGCATACGCATTGTGATATCAGGGGAGAAGGCGATTGTTGAAGGGAGTTCATAGCAGATACACGTGTGTTGAGCTTAATGGCGATATGGTTGCCATATGGTTTTCGTAGAGAAGATGGAGAGAGGGTGACTGTCGCCTGTTATTTCCGGTGTTGCGCGTAATGACCATATGGTTGCCATATGGTTTTCTTAGAGGAGATGGAGCGAGGTTGACTGACTGTCGTCTCTCTTATTTCCGGCGCATGAGAAACATGTGTGGAACTTAATGACCATATAGTTGTCATATGGTTTTCTTAGAGGAGAAGGAGGGAGGGTGAATGTCGCGTCTTTTATTTCCGGTACATGGAAGGGGAACTGCATTCTGAGTTTGTCTGTTGAGTAGACTAGACGTCAATTTGCTGCTCTCTGATATTAACGTTTTTGTCTCATATATTTGCAGATTTGGAATTAATATTCACTGATTACGATATTATTGCATATCCCTAAAAATAAGGAAAAGCAAAGTAAGTTGAATTATATTTGTTGTTATATTAATTTACAGTTTTGACTTAACTCTTGCAAGTACCCATTTTTTATTTTTAGACCTTGAAAACAATCTATCTGACTAATGAGAAATCTTAAAAGAAAGAGAACATTTTCTGTTTCAAATACAAAATTAAGATCAAGAAAAGGATCTATCCGACTAACGAGATGATTTATAGGCATCTGTTTTTAAACACAGTTGGATGTAGGAAGTGTACTTTAAAGAGAGAGTAACATAGTTGTTTATTAATTAAAATAGTGATAGGGTTTGAAGAATGAGAACTCAAATGGTTTTTCTTTTTTTATTAATGATCTTAGCAGCATTTGAGAACGTATTTGGCTAGAGGTTTCAGTTGAGAGAGTATGTAAATTATTGCATACGTAAAGAAAAAATGCACAAAAAATATTTTGGTAAAAGAAAAAATCTTAAGAATAATTATGAAACGAAAATTTGGAACAAAAAAGTTTTAATAGGAAAGAAAAAATTCGTATCAAGTTTTAGTGAGAAAGAAGAAACCTTAAGAAAAGAATTTCCTTAAAAAAAGTTTTGGTAAAAATGAAAAGATCTTAAGAATAATTGTGAAAAGGAAATTTGGAACTTAAAGTTTTAATAAGAAAGAAAAAACTTCGTAACAAGTTTTAGTGAGAAAGAAAAAATCTTAAGAAAATTATTTCTTTTAAAAAAGTTTTGGTAAAATAGAATAGGTTTAAGAATAATTGTGATAAGAAAATTTGGAACTTAAAGTTTTAATAAGAAAGAAAAAAATTCGTAACAAGTTTTAGTGAGAAAGAAAAACCTTAAGAAAAGAATTTCTTTTAAGAAAGTTTTGGTAAAAAAGATCTTAAGAATAATTGTGAAAACAAAAATTTGGAACTTAAAGTTTTAATAAGAAAGAAAAATAATTCGTAACAAGTTTTAGTGAGAAAGAAAAAGTCTTAAGAAAAGAATTCCTTTAAAAAAAGTTTTGGTAAAAAAAGAAAAGATCTTAAGAATAATTATGAAAAGAAAATTTGAAAGAAAAATTATTTCTAACCTAATCAAAAAGTTTATGGTTTTACCTTCAGAGAAAATAAAAGTTCTTATTACAGGCATTGTTCTTTCTCTTATGGAAAACAATATTTTAAAGTTGGTGAAAAACATTAAAAATTAACAAACATCATATTATTCAAAATGATTTTCTTTTTTTGTTGCAGATTCGAAACCAGTCCATTTTGTGTCGGGATTTGAATCTAGATCAACCATTCCAATTTGTGTTCCTCTTGTGTTGTGACTTGTATCTTGAATAATCAGTGTAAGTTGAATTTAAAAAAATATTTTGCTTCTCAACCCAAAGTCAAAGCTATCTTTCTAGTTTATGTTTCACACTCGTCCATGTCTTTTGTTTTCTTACGAGCACAAGTGTAACTATCAAAATAAGGGAAAAAAGCATTTGTTATGAAAATGACACGCAGGTGGTTTTTTCTTTTAGATAATTAACCTAAAAGTTCAGAAAACTAAGCAAATGAAGAAAACTTAGTCTTTTCTTCTTTTACATTCCTAAAAATATAGGTTTCTTTTTTCTAAACATATATTTCTACATTTTGCAGAAACGTGAACTATTTTTTTATTGATATGTTAAATGAAAATTACTTAACTTGCCAACTTGATTGAAAATATATCTCTTGTTAGAAACAATTTTTACAAAAAAAATCATACATGACAAAGTTTTGTTTGTTTCTATCTTAAAAGAAAATATGAATCAAGAAATCACTTTTACTCTTTGTATTTTTAACTTTTGTGGGAACTACATGTAATATAGTGTTTTCTGTCCATCACTCATTAGACCTACGTATCTCTTTTTAGAATCTTGGTTACCACTATTGAGAACATGTTTGCCGCCTTCCAGGACGGTGCTCTCAATACTAATGACAAACTAATACGCACGTGGCAATGGCTGCGTTATCTGCACGCTCAAGGTCATCGTCCCGTAAATATTAATGTAAGTAAAATGTTTATTGCTCATCTCGTAGAGTTGTGTGTGGATCGTATAGAGGAAATCGTTAATGCCTGTCGAAACGTGGCAGATATTCTCGATTCGTTCAGTACAGTCCCTTATAGATTTCAGGGTGAAATTGAATTACTCCGAAGGAAATTTGACAATTTATTTGGCAGAGGTATGATTGGCTGTGACCGTGTGAATTCTGATGTCGCATATGCATTTTTAGGGAGACGGGATGTGGATAATTTCTATGCTGCGCTGGGACAGTTTCCAATGGTGCCTTTATTCCTGGTTGTGAACGTATCCCTTATGCTAATACTTCGCGTAATAGTGTACGGGGTACACAAAACCATCAGAATAAGGTGGACGTGGAATCTGTCTCAGTGGCTTCCACTTCTACTGCAGCTATGCCGGAGGAGTTCCCTGTTTTCGGCCCCTTACTCGGGGATGAAAGCATGGAAGTTCTGATGGAAAGCAATGCGGATCTGGAAGTGGATCGTATTATGAATAAGGTAGCCATTGCGATGTTTGGTTAGATTTCTTCCATTCAGACGAATGTTTCCAACCAACCCTGTCCCTCAAGACAAGAGGAGGAGCTGATGGTGATTGAGGATAATATTATCCCTCACGATAATGATGCACAAGTTATCGTGGAGGATAAAACTAACCTTGATCAAAGGAATGTTGAAGTCGTAAATGATGATGATGATGATGAGAGCTTACTTGATAATATTAATTTACATCATTTTAATTTCGACGACCAGATCATGGAACACATGATAAATGATATTAACGATGATCAATGGCAGGATTGATCCCTCTCGGCAATAACGTATATGGTGCTGGAAACCAAGGTACGAGTACTAGTAGGGGTAATGCAGACAGTAGTAGCAATGCCTCTACTAGTCATAATAATAATTTTGAAATCGTTTCTCGTCGTAATCGTATGTATCGAAACTTTGGAATTGAAGGAAGAGAAATAATTATCGAACCAAATTCTAGCATAAATGCACATGACGTACAGGCCTATGTTGCGAATCTCTTTTCCTTTGCACTGGATAATATTATTCCCGACGTCGAAGCTGAGGCTTACGTCGATTTAACGTTCGATTCAAGTAATTCCACGGTTAATAGACCGATGTACGTGGGGTGGAGAAGAAGGGATGAACTATCACAAGATGTAATTTTACGTTCCATAGAAAACGTCATTCAAAGTAATGAAACTTTCGATTTAGGTCAAGTGAACATAAAAGTACATTTTGTGAATCCATACAAAGGAAGAGGGAGACTAACTAAACGCCAGGATACAATCATGGAAATGACTGCTTTCCTCGAGAAATACATCATCTCGCCTCCAGTAGACCTCTACTGTCTCCCACACAGTTTGGTCATGGCCAGAGCAAAAGCTGAGAGTAACAGACGTAAAGTGTATGATCTTCAGGATTTGAACAAGTGTGCAAATGCCTGGATCAATGAAGCAACAGATCTGTGTGAGAAAGCAGGGGTTGATGTACAGAGGCTAAGAGGATGTGGTGTCGAGGAAATCAATCAGTTCCAGCGGCATTTACTTCCGCGCTATAGAATTGTAGTATATGAGAGGAATGTAGGGCCAAGGGAGGCAACTATTCGTTATGCGGGACTTGAAGCTGAAAAACAGCTTTATAGACATTATAGCGAAAGGCATTATAGTGCAATCACCTTTATTAGATCATATTTACGAGTACAACATTACTGTCCGTTGTGCTGGCAAGGGTATAATACACGAAAAGACTTTCACAAATATAAGTTTAAATGTACCTACTGTGAAGTTAGCCACACGATTTCTGACGAGGAAAAAGGTCGATTTCCCTGCTCCGTTTGTAAAAGAGTATTTCCTTTTCTTCAATGCTATAGAAATCACGAAAAGGTACCTAATAAAGGCAAGGCCATATGTTACAATGTGAAGCAGTGTCGAACTTGTCGTGTAACCATCGATATGCGGAAAAGAAGAAATAACAGCAGCATGAGTGCGGAGAACATTACTGTAGACAATGTGAAAAGTACGTCATGCCAGACAAGCAATGTTTTGTTTAAAAGCTTAAACCAGAACATTACACGAAATATCTGTATATTATATTTGACGTAGAAACAATGTTACTTGGTCCAAATACGAAGGGCGAGCGCGAGCATATTGTAAACGTAGTATGTTTGACCCACAGATGTAATGAATGTAAGGATAAGAATTCAGACGCCACATGCATCGATTGCGGAGACAAGGAAAATGGGGGTATCCGTGATTTCTCCTTCAAGACAATGAAAGAGTTCATAGTCCATGTATTAAAAGAACGTCCTTCGTTTGAGAAGACGGTTATGTTAAGTCATAATGGTTCGAAATACGACATGATTTTGGCTGCCAAGACTATTGGTGGACCAAGGTTTTGGCAAAGAGCTGACAATTATTGCTCAGGGCCAAAAATTATAGAAATGGCTTTGGGTAGCAAGAAAATCATCTTCCGGGACACTTTTTTGTATTTGGGTGTTAAACTAGCGAAACTCCCTAAAACTTTAGGATTAAAAAATACCTTGTAGAAAGGAGAGTTTCCCTACTTGTTTAATGTGCCTGAAAATCAGGATTACAATGATCTCATTCTTGATTTTGAATATTTTGACCCCCAAAGCCGGACAGAGGAAGAATACAAAGCGCTGAAGGAATGGCATGACGAATGCGTAAAACAAGACTATAAATTCAATATGCAGCAAGAATTATTAGAGTACTGTAAGAATGATGTACACATATTAGCTAGTGGCGTATCATCAACTATCGCAAGCATGGCCAATAAAGTGTTTCGCACTCTCTACCTACCGGAAGAAACTATTTCGATTATCCCTCCACGAGGATTTGAACATCTAGACCGCCAGAGTAAAAAAGTCGTGTAGTGGCTAAGTTATATGTCCCACATTCGAGGAAAAAAATTTGACATGCCGCGAATGGAGGTGAATGGAAAGTTGGAAAATATAAAGTAGATGGCTATGAAGAAAAAACAAAAACAGCGCTGGAATGCGAAGGGTGTTACCATCATGGGTGTTCCCTTTGTTTTCCTTACCTCAGGCACAAAACCATCGATGGCGGGGAAACCATGGAGCAAAAATATCCACGGACCATGGAGAAAATTGAATATTTGAAAAAAAATTCAAAAACAAAGTTATTGTCATGGGGGAATGCGAGTGGGACAAAGAAGTTAAGAATTATAGGCGCAGCCAAGACTTTATTAAGACACACGGTGCCACGATGGATGGAGGTCTTAGTCCAAAGGATGCATTCAAGGGTGGCAGAACAGAATATTTAAGGTCCTTGTACAAATGTTCAGAAAATGAAAAAAATCCTACGTAGATGTAACTTCATTATATCTTTGGGTAACGACAACAAAACTGTTGCCAGTGGGAGCACCTAAGGTGTACAAGGCCAATTTCCCCGATATAAACAAAGTTCAGGGTCTAATAGACTGCACGGTAGAACCCCCAAGAGCCTTGAAAATCCCACTTTTAGCTATGAATTTCCATTCTAGATTAATGTTCGATTTGTGTTGAACATGCATGGAAGAAACAAATATCGGGGAATGTAAACACGACTCGGAACAACGGATGTTTAGAGGCACATTCTGTTCATCTGAGCTTCAAAAGGCTATCAAAAAAGCATACATAGTCAAAGAAATCCACGAAGGATGGGAATTCGAGATGAAAACAGGATTATTAAAAAACTATGTTGGAAGCTTCCTACGAATTAAACAAGAGGCAAGTGGTTTCCCTGCAGAGTGCGAAACTGAAGAACAAAAAAGAAAATATATTAAAAACTATGGAGAACATGAAAATATCAAAATGGAATACAATAATATTTCTAATAATCCAGGTTTGAGATATATATCCAAAATCTTCTTGAATTCCCTATTTGGTAAATGGGGTCAAAGAACCGACCTCGCTCAAACCTGTGTTGTAACGGACAGTCAGACATTTCTCCGCCTCCTGCTGTCCCCTCAACATGAGGTATCAACCGTTGTTCCGATCGGACATCGGCATCTTATTGTAACATATCGGGATGTTGAGAAATAAAATGCGCCGCTCCCTTTGTTAAACGTTTGCCTTGCCGCCTTTATATCGTCATGGGCACAACTCCGGCTATATAAACTATTTGAAAGAAAGTGGTCTACGATAAATTACTATACGTAGACACTGATTCAATTATGTTTATTCAAAATAAGTATGACCAACCTCCGCTTTATCCTGGAAATTATTTGGGGCAGCTAACTGATGAAATTGAATGTGGTTGCGAAATTGTTTGGTTTATTGGGTTGGGTCCTAAAAATTACGCGTATCGAAAAAGAGAAATTAGTACGTGAAAAATTGAAGATGTAATGAAAATTCGGGGGATTACTTTTAACTACATGGCACGTCAAGAAATTAATTTTGAACTGTTTTATAATTTGGTCATGGAAAAATCGGAAAAGAAGGTAATTTCCCCCCCAAATAATATCTGCAGAATGCCAGGATTCGTCATCGTGTCTCGTCCCGAGACGAAAACACATCAGATGACAAACAACAACAGACGTCATGTTATGCAGGACATAATAACATATTTTAAGACACTCCCCTATGGATATTGTGATGCATAAGTGTGTGTGCGTGTGTCAATAGCTAGGAAAGTTGGCTTCATGTCCATGACGGTATAAAAAGGAAATATCTATTGCCACTGGAGAAGTTCAAGTCGAGAAGTTGTCCTTTCAACACCCTTGTACACTTTTGGTCGCGGGAACTTCCCGCTCTGGTAAAACGTACTTTGTCAATCGTTTACTTGAACATCGTAATAAAATGTTTTCTACTCAGTTTAAAGAAATCGTTTGGTGCTATGGAGCGGCGGTACCAAGCCTTAGTGTATCTAATGTTATATTTCATCATGGAATTCCAAACATGGAAACATTTCAGATTTAACATAATTCCTTATTAATTCTTGATGATTTGATGAGTGAAACGCACACGTCGCAGACCTATTTACTAAATTCGCACATCATAAAAGTTTATCTGTAATATTTATTGTTCACAACATGTTTCCAAAATGTAAACATGCACGTGATATATCTCTCAATGCTCATTATATCGTAGTTTTTAAAAACCCACGTGATAAGTTACAAATCCAATACTTGGCACGTCAAATTATGCCTCATCATAGCAAGAGTGTTGTCGAGGTATTTGAAAAAGCTACAGTCAAACCTCATTCTTATTTCTTATTTGATTTAACTCAACAAACCCCTGATCCGTTACATATACGTAGTCACATTTTTCCAGATGAAAGCATGCATATGTACGCACATGTAAAAGACACGAATATTAAAATCATGCTCAGTCGCTAACAAGATGTCGATCTTGAAGCATCACTATAAAACGCTCCGTACGCTGCGTAAATGCAAAGGCAAAAAACGCAAATTGCTATTACAAATAGCATCTGGAGGTGTTATTCGAACTGAAGCACAAGTGGTTAAAATACCATAAAGGGCAACATCCCACTTTCTCCTCGTCAGAAGCAAAGTCTACGTCGTCATAAGAAGACGCTGCGTGCTCTTGCTGTTGCAAAATCCAGTCTTAAGAGCAAACGTAAACTATTAAGTCAAAAGGGTGGTGCACTTTTACCATTATTATTAGCGCCCGTATTAAGTGCAGTCGCAGGCAGTTTATTTAATCGATAGTATGTCTACCTCACAGTTTCAAAAAATTATACTCGTTCCCGAGCAGGCATCTGCTCAAATGATTTCTTCTGTTAAATCCAGCGAATCCCATCAGGCTCGTTTAGGCCAAGAAATGCAGGATATATTACAACGCACTGATCTAACAACCCAAGAAAAATGGAAATTGTACCAGCAAGCTTTGCATCGATACTTGGAACATACCCCTCAAGCACATAAACCAATAGCACTACCTCTTACAGACACTGATCCGTCAATGCACCAACAAGTCAATATTCACCATTATTTCAATTCATTCTTGACTCTGTTCCGAAAACACTTAGTCGAAAGACAGGAGTCTTATTAAAACTAATGTACGCATCTAATCGCACCAATTGGGATCCAACAGGTGCCGTAACCATAGACAATAATCTTGTTCCTATATCCAACATTATCCATCTTGTAAATGAAGTGGTAAGAAAAAGAGCACCACGTAATCCAGTAGGAATACAAACATTCATGCAACTGCTTCAGGAAATTAATATTCCTAAAGAATTAATTAATTTTCAATTTGGTGCAGGTATTATAAAGCATCGGATGAAGGTAAAGGAACCTAAACGAAAAGAAAGAAGCGCAATATTTTTAAAAATATCTTTAAGCATTATAAAGAATACAAGTTTTAAATCATGTCTTTACGTAGAGTATATTATACATATACCGAGCCAGTGTCTTTGGGAACTGTTTCCGAGCTACGAAAGGAAACCAAATTGTCAACAAAAATCATTCAAAAATGGCTAGCTTCACAAGAAGCACATACGTTACATGTCCCCACACGAAAAAACTTTCCTCGCAAACAATACTATGTCAAAGGTCCTCATGAATTAATTCAAATGGATTTGGCGGATATGCAAAATGTGGCAAAGTATAATCATGGGTATAGATACATTTTATGCGCCGTTGATGTGTTTTCACGTTATACGACATGTATTCCTGTTAACAAAACGGGTCCTGTTATGGCTGAAGCCATCACAAAAATTTTGAAATCTGTAAAATTTCCATTCGATCATTGTCAAACTGATTTAGGAACCGAGTTTTATAATCGTTATGTAAAGCGCAGCATTGAAAAGTATCGCATCAACCATTATAGTGTTCATTCGGAAATGAAAGCAGCTCTTGTAGAACGATTCATACCCACAATAAAGGAAAAAATGTACAAATTCTTTACGGCTGAAAATACGTATCGCTACATTGACGTGTTAGACTATCTTGTACATAGTCTAATCCTACTATTCATTCCACCATTAAGATGACACCTGCAAACGTTAATAATTCCAATGTAAATCAAGTCTGGCAAACATTATACGGAAACAAAACTAAAACCAAACAAAAATGTAAATTGCATCCGGGAAATGTTCGGTTTAGCAAATATAAACATAAATTGGAAAAGGGATACTTGCCGAAATGGTCTCGCGAAATCCTTATTGTAGACCTATGTGTGAAAAGTACACCAGTCACCTATAAAATCAAAGAATGGAACAGCGATCCCATTAAGGGAATCGTTTACTCTCAAGAACTTCAAAAAGACCTTGTAGGGAAAAAGAAAACATATCTCATAGAGAAAGTATTAAAGCGACGAAAAGGCTGGGTCCATGTCAAATGGTTAGGATATCCTCCAAGTATGAATAGCTGGATGCGACAAACAAACGTTCAATCGACTTCGTGATGTCGTCCGAGCAAGGTTTCGATGAATTTTATGTAACCCTACCATCTAATGCATGCAGTCATATTTTTGAGAATACAACAGCATCATATACGACTAATCTATGCCAACCAGTCCATTTGACGGGTGACTGGGTGGTGGGTGTAACTGGCATTACGATCCCCTGGAGTTTTTATAATCTTCAGCACGAGGAAGAAATTATTATTCAAACACGAGGGAAAAAGAAAACCGAATACAATATTAAATTTCCTCCCGGATATTATGATTCTCTTCCTCGAGTGTTGGAAAGTATTCCTCGCATTCTGCAAGACCAACATGAAGAAGCTAAAAAAAAGTAAATGAAAAAGAGGGCGAAAACCAACGAATATTATCTTTACTAGAAAAATTACCTAGAGTACAGTTTAAAATAATAATCATGAAGAAGAGGAAGACGACGATGAGGGATTTCTTCTCGATGAGGAAAGCAATAATGATGATGCAACGTCAATTGATGATCCTATCATGTTACATTAGGATAGTACACGGCATCAAGTCTTTATTAAACACAGGCGTTACAGTCGTCGACAATATGTGATTGGTATGACGCCAGGCTTACAAAATATGTTTGGATTCAGTAATGATCCAAATGTAAGTACACGCGCCATTCACTTTTACCCAATACATCGTAGCAGGCGACCCACGATTCTACCTGTTGTTGCACCGTATCCATGTAATCTGGAATATAATATTCCATCCGAAATTAATGTTCGTCTTGATATTGTCAAGACTCAGCCTAATATTGGCCAACTTTTGCGAAAGATTAGCGTACATGAACACCAGTGTGGTCAAATCCAATCATTTTTTTTATCATCCACAGTATGTTAAAGTGGAAAAGAAATATTTTGATACCTTACACGTAGACTTAAAAGACAAACATGGTAAAAAAATTGCCATTTCAGTTTAGAACGTCAAGCATTGCACTTCACTTTAAACAGAAAGCACCATCATGATTTCTGAAAGTACAGATGACAGTTTCTACATCAACCTAAGTACCAATGCTAGTACACATATGTATGCCGGTAATACACCCAGCCATTTTCGTAATATTCTAAATCATCGTATACACTTGAATGATGCTTCGTGGATGGTAGGTCTTGCAGAAATTCATATTCTTCTTACATGTGAAAATGTTCTTGAAGGAGAAAATATCTTCTGGTTTGATTTAGCAAATGGTACAAAAGTGAAACATAAAGTTACAGCAGGATATTATGAAATAATTCAGCATTTACTGGATGAACTCAACAAAATTACACCAACCATACAATTCGCATATTCCAATACGGTACAAATTAAGGGACGGATATAATTAAATCTGTACGCCTATCTCCCCTACTAGCATTACAATTAGGATTCGAACCAAACATTAACATATTAAAAAAGGAATCATTCAAAAACAGCCTTACTTGAGTATTGGGTATCCACAGCAAGTGTTTGTATATACGGATCTTATTCAACCACAATATGTTGGCGATACAAAAGCACCCCTACTTCGTATTGTAGCCATGACGGATACGAATCATGGAAAAGTCCAAACAATTACCTTTCAAAACGTTCATTACTTTCCATTATCAATATTAGGTTTTGATACCATTGAAATTCTACTAAAGGACCATGCAGGGCGAGATTTGCCATTTGCATATGGAACGTTGACGGTGACACTTCACTTTAAACGTCTCTCCAAATGAAAGTTAGAACATATCGTGGTCGCGGAATACCTTATTTCGCAGGACCTGTTTACCAGCGCGGGCATGGAATAGGGAGTTTATTTCGTGGTCTTTTTCGTTTTGCCATGCCATTTATTAAACAAGGCGCAAAAGCAGTTGGACGACAAGCCTTACAGACAGGAATTCAAGTTGCGGGGGATAAGCTGGAAAATCGTCCTGTCAAGGAATCAAAGCACGTGTTCATGAGGCTGGATCGGCTTTAAAGACAAAAGACGCAAATAAAATGACTCAGTTGCTTACTGGAAGTTGTCGGAGATGGGCACGTAAGCGAAGAGCTCCTGGTCGTGTTGTTCCACCTCGAAAAATAAGCAAAAGACGTCGTACTAAAACACGCGATATATTTAGTTAATCATCATGTCGTTCCTTACACCCGGCAGTAAAGAGTGGTGTACCAATGAATTTGATTTGGTATCTGTACCCATGACACAAACAGCCATTGAATCCTCACGCATGGTTGAATATCGATCAATTTCCACATTAACATCCGAAGTACCTATTGAATTTGTTATTCCTGGAGACACTGCAGAGTATATTCATCCGGCATACCTCTACCTCTACGTTAAATGTAGAATTATCCGTGGTGATGGTAACAATCTTCATCTAGCAGCAGCAGGACCTCCACCTGTTGCAGCCGATATTGTCGGACCCGTTAATAATTTCCTCCATTCCCTTTTCAGTCAAGTAGATATTGCCTTAAATGACAAGTTGATTTCATCTTCTAATGGTACCTACCCTTATTGTGCATATATCGAAACCATTCTCAATTATTCCGAGGATGCTACATCGACACATTTAACCAGTGATTGTGGTATAAGGATACTGCAGGTCAATTCAATTCTTTAGGCGATGCAAACACTGGATTTCAAAAACGTGCTTCTTATGTTGGTGGCAATGCTCCCTTTGAAATATTTGGACGCCTGCATACAGATATTGCAGGGGTCGACCGTATTCTCCCTAAAAGGGTTGCTCTTCGCGTAAAATTGTATCGTAGCAAAGATACGTTGTGTCTTATGGCAGGGCAAAATGAAAACTTTAAGGTTGAGTTAAAGGATGTTACACGATATGCCCGTCGTATGGATATATCAGATGATTTGGTTCTTCAATTAAATAGTTACATGCTTAAAGATACAGCAAAATTACCATTAACGCGAGCTGAAACTCGTGTACATACCATTCCTCAAATGTATCAACATACAATCTGGATAATTTATTCCTGGGTAATGTGCCTTAAGGCCTTGTCATTGGATTTGTCTCAAATATTGCATTCAATGGTCGATATGATCTCAATCCCTTCCATTTCGAACACTTTGATTTAAATCATCTTCAGGTTCAAGTTAGTTCTAAATTCTATCCACCCACTCCCTTAACTCCAAAGTTTGCAGACCGTTTGTACCTTCAAAGTTATTACACCTTGTTTTCCGGCACTGGTATTTTCCATCAAAATGCTGGCCATACCATTACCTATGATGATTACCCTCAAGGGTATACATTATATTCTTTTATTCTGTCTCCTGCCAATACGCTTGATGATAGTACCTGGGATGTTGTTAAAGATACTCCTGTAAATTTGAAAATTGGATTTGCAAATCGACTTCAACATTCAATCACCTGTATTGTCTACGCACAATTCGATTCCCTGATCCAGATCGATAAAGATCGCAACATTTATACTGATAATGCTATTTAAAATCATACCTTTGCCAAATACCTCAAATCTATGACATCTATATAACGTAGCAATAACATTGTATTTACCTCAGTCATTCGTGAGACGTCATGAAAAGAAGTATTGTGCAGTTCACAGCCTTTGACCAGGGAGATGGCGAGACGCAGGATCTTGTGGTTAAAGAGCTTGCCATTGTGGATCCCGATCAAAATACGTCGTAGTCATGGATCTTCAAACCCCCATTTCCATTTACGGAGTTACCGATAGCCTTGAAATATACCAACAATTACATCTCTACACATACCATTGGACTTCATTGGGATGATCGTGATTTGGCCTATAGTGATCTTAAAACAGTACTAATGATTTATACTCAGGCCAGTTCAGTGTTGTGTACCTACGGAGAAACACGCCAACATTTTCTCCAACGCCTTCTTGGACGGCCTGCAATTAACATAGAAGATCTCCAGTGTCCTAGATATATAGATCATCCTGTATCAACGACATCAGTTTGAAAAGTATCGGTGTGCAGTGCGTGAAGCCAAAGCGTATGGACAGTACCTAAAATACTTGGACTTATCTCGTTATATCCTTCCCCAGCGTTGTCCTACGTATATTCCAACACCCATTGTCGACTCAGATGTGGACTCATAACATCATCGAGACTATTATTTATGATTGTCTAAGTTCAACGGTATTTAGCGATGTATATGCCATAGATACTCTTCCCGTTCAAGTAAAACACCCAGCCGCATTAATAATAAATTCAAGTCCTTCCAATAGTGGCGGCAGTCATTGGGTGTGCGCATATATTAATGAAAAAAGAATCGGCGATTATTTCGATAGTCTAGGAAATTCACCTCCTAGACCCATTGTGAAATTCTTACAAAGAAACTGTAAATATTATTATGTAAATAGTGTCCAGTACCAGCATGACATGTCTGTCTTATGCGGACTGTTTTGTATTTTTTATATTTACTTTTAAGTTCGAAATCAAAATGTATTGAATAAATTTCATAAAACCAACTTAAAATAAAATGATCATCTGGTACTCAACTATGTCAGAAAAATCAAAGCAAAAAATCAAAAATGTAAATAAATTTTCTATGTACCATGTAGTAGAGTAGTTTATTTGTAATAAAAACTTTTACCTCTAATTTTTTTGACTTTCATTTCATGAAATAAAAAGCAAACACCATATCCTTGTAGTATAGATTTATTATCATGCAAGTACAATTTTACAAATGAATTCTGGATATTCCATCCATCACTTTTGATGCTTGTATCTTTAACCAAAATTGTAGTTGCATACAATTTCGCAGTGCGCATGCATACTCGTGCACTGGCTGGTGGTAATTACAACATGAAGTATTTAGTTTGAAACTTAATGCGCGTAAGGCAGGACATCCCTGATATTCAACATTCACAATGTTCTCCATGTGGAATAGTTTCCGTAATAATGTAATCTTTTCACTACCTTTGCAATAAAAGACGGAACCCATTTCACAACATTGTGAAACAATATGGCGGATGTGGGATATAGTATATCCATTCGTAGTGTCCCAGTGTAACCCGTGCAAATTGCGAGTTAACCATTCGACTTGCCTCTTATATCCAACCGGTAAATCATAACTTTCACAAGGTAATTTTACCATACGATGAACGATGAAATAATGGAGTTGCATCGCATGCAACTAGACAAAATTCACGCATAATATATTCATTCGCTGAAATTTTGAATCCCTGAAAATCAAGAATGCTTGTGCTTAGTAAACCAGAACCAATAGGATTTTGTTGCTCAAGAATCAACGATATTAACTGAGCAATACACTCCGGGTCTTTCATGAACTGATGACAAACTTTAAACTGTGTGTTTTTTCCAATATGAAAATGACCCTGTTGCTGAAAATGTTCATAATAGTCTTGAAAAATCTCAGCGTGATCAATATATGAGTTTCGACATGTCGTGCGATTACTGTTCCTGTGTTCCATACATACATACACTCATGCACACTATGTAAATTACGTTCACTACATTGAATTGGATTTTTTTTTTAATATGCACTTATAGTTTTGAAAATACACTTGTCCACTATATATTCGCCCTTACAATTCAAACACTGAGCCATAATTCACAACGTAGTTCCACTACACCACAGGGTTTTCACGGGAAGCACGGTCCTTCGCACGGAGTAATGTTACCAATTCCCAGGGACACGTTCTCAGTATGTGACGAATGCCCCAGTCAAAGTTTTCCTTCAGCGTAACTCCTGCTGGATGTTTCTCCAAATACAAGTGTAACAGTGTTTGTACAGTCCCTGGATCTTTCAGTATCAATTTCGTACGTTCTTCATTCATTCTATTTATCTCGTAAGCTGAGGTATTTGGAAATGTATAGCCTCCATGATGTTCAAAGCAGATATGATTGCATGGAGTAGTACAGTTATTAAAACATCCTTCACAGAGCATGGCATGGTCGGGAAACCAGTGCTCAATGATCGAGTATATGCAGGCTTCGTCCACCCAGCGCGCAGAGCATTTGAAGGGCTCCTCTGCGGGTGGAGTAATAACAACTTCAGTAGAACTTGCCTTCGACATAGTTACGTGTAGACTGACGATCGCTATAAGCAACATATGCGTTAGAAACCTACGCGCAGGCCGAAAGAGTCGGGGGGTGGCCGCTGTTTCCCAAGGTCGGTCCCTTCAAGACTGGAAGCTCAATATGGTAGGGGTCACCAAAGGTCGTGAGAAACGTCAAAATTCAAGTAAATGGGGCACAGATGTTCAAATTTTGGTGGAGGGGGCTCGGACAGGAGTGAGTATCTCTACTGAGGATTTTTCATAGAGGAAAGAAAGTAAAACTATAAATGGGTCTAACATTAAATAATATGTTTTTTTTCTAAACTTCTGCCCAGAGGAAAGAAAGTAAAACTATAAATGGGTCTAACATTAAATAATATGTTTGTTTTTTCTAAACTTCTGCCCAGACCTCAGATCTACATTAAATCCATAATAGAATCGAACCTAGTCATCATGAGTAACGTTTCAATGGTACCTTAAGAAAAAGATCCCGGTCCTTAGCCATAAACAAATAAATAAATAAATTTGATTGAAATCATAATCTTAAGATTAATATTATAAAGGTTAAAAATGAATATTCTATTGCTATTATAAATGAATGAAATATACTGCTTCTCGATTTTTGAATTTAATTCTTATTTAAGACCATGTCCAAGTAAAGAGGAAATAGTTCAAATTTCAATTTTATTTATAGCCTTTAGGCTTGGATCTGGATAGGTGAAGGCGAGAAGGTACTCTCGCTGCATTTAGCTAGTGTGTCATGGAAAAAGTCAGTCAGTACGGTCGGGCGCTGTGATTGAATCCAGAAGCTCCCAAATGGTACACCAACGTTCTAGCACTAAGCTGGCTGGCTCGATAAAAATTATTGCAATGAGAACCTCTCTCATTAGAGGATTCGTCAGCACAACAGTGTTTAGTAAATTAACTAACTTTTACTCGGCACGAGTATATAATGAAATGAATTGTTGGAACACAGTGTCCAACACAAATATCAAAGGCAAAGCAGTATAAATGACAATTCTCTTTGAGCTGAATTAATACTGATCGGAGGGTTCGATTAAATCTCATAAAAAACGGAAGGCATTCCGAGTTTTACACTAATCGTGGAAAATAAATCTATACATTCACAGAAGTCCTTGTATGAGTCTAAGTAAATATCTAATTTCATTATTTTGATCTCTTTTGTAGAAATGGATAAACATTGTAGTGAAAAAGGTAATTTTCAGTGGTTCAGCAATAGAGTAGCCCATCAGTTTTCTTGAGAATTATATTTTATTAGTAAAAATAATGATGATATTTGCTCTACCTTTTCTGAAAATATAATAAAATCCAGACTGAAGAATATCGAAATCAATTGAAATAATGCTAGCACTGAACATGATGGAACTTGAACTGTGTCAGTCTGATTGATATTAAACACATTTCAGAAAAAATGGAGAGTATTCAGAGATGCTTTGGCACAGTGGTGCACGGTCCCCGTGTAAATTCTGAAGTGGCCCCCCTCACAGCTGAGCAATATCATTGTGTAAACACTCAATGGGAATTAAAGAAGCATCGTCATGTCATCTCAGGATTCTTGTGCGCTCACAATTTCAATAATCAATTTTGTGTTGTTTAAGTTGAAAATGAGTAACCTTAAGCGAACTTGAGTCCGCCCTGGGATCTGAAATGAGGAATAAGTAAACTATTACCTTTTAATAGCAAGAGTATGTATTCATGGCACTGCTCCAAATGCGCATCAATCACCTTCATTTGCCCGGGACTTCAGCTTGTCTTCCTTCATCATTGCTCATTTTATACAAGGTCAATATCAGAATAAATGGCTAGAGTATAAGTAAAATTCTAAACTTCCAAGGACGTGACCTAAAGTTTCTTGGCGTAAATTGGGCTCCAAGCCACTATCTACGTTTAATGGAGGCCGGCAGGATATGAACCCATGATTATATGTACAGGGATCTTCAGTTTATACTGAAACGGGCTCCGAACCACTTCGTTCAATGGACGCCTGCGGGATTTGAACCCTTAATCACGCGTACAATAATCAAGCGCTCTAACCTCTCGACCACTCCGAGCTCAAGATGGGGAAGAAAATAAGTTTCAAGAGACCGGTACAACATAGTTCTGATTTCAGAGGAACTCACAACTTCATTGACCCTGCTTATCATATGATTTTATCCGAAAAAGATCTACTCATGTTTTTCTTTCCTCTCGACCCTCTGACTCAGGGGTGTGTTGAGGAGGGGCTTGGGTGAACCCTATCTTAAATATTTATATTTTTCCTGAACTTCTTGTTAAATTATTTGGAGGCACCCACCTGATTCACTCAGTTTACTCGTATTGATTTCAATATTCCCACGAATCAGATGAGTCCGCGGAATTTGGCATTAGCGTTAATTTATTTTTTCTCCAACTTCTACAATCAAGAAGTATTACCGATAGAATAATTAGATAATATTAAACCGAAGGTTAGGCGTTTTATGGACAGAATAGAAGAAAAATAGCTTGCTCCCTTAACAAAAATATTACTCGTATACTGAGCCTCAAAATAAATAAATAACAAAGTTCTTTAATGAGGTATTTAATTTGATTTAATTATTTACTTTTACCATTTTAGTTCAGCCTAAAATAGAGAAAAGATAATGCAAATAATAGTAGTCAGGTTCTCGTTTTAAGATTCCGTTCCAGCATTCGTTTGGTGAAAGAAAGGCACACTCCACTTGTATTTAGATATCACAAACATAGCTTCTTAAATGGATATACCGTTTGAGGAACAAAGATGTTGTAAATTTGTCAATCCATCACCCGTTGAAATTTCTATTTCCAATAGACGATTTAGCATTATTTCGACTAAAAACATAATATTCTTCGGAGCTACTTTTACCTGTCTTATCGTGGAAATATTCCTATATTATGTAAAGAAATAAATTTATTTCCTATAATATGTAAAGAATTAATTCAATTAATGAGTTTCAGTAACGACATTAAAATAGTCAGAGGTGCTCAGGCTGTGGATCTCACATACCGAGGATCACTCCTTAACTAAATAAATACTCTCACGACTTTCAATTGAATGTCTTTAAATCATTTTCATGGATAAACTGAAACTTAAAGTATACTTAAATTCATAGTATGATAGAGTTTTATTTTGTTCATAATATATAAATAATTTGTGAAATTCATATGAACTACTCCACATTTTTGTAGCGCACAACACATGAACTTTTGATGTGGTTTAGCGGTCTTAATTGAAGCAAAAAAAGGCACACTTACTAGTGAAAATGTAGTAACGGTAATCTAGAAACGTGTTCTGGATAATATCCTAACACGAGGTTGCTTGGTTAAAATACTTTCTTTTCATTCTTGAATTAACTAGTTTAAAGATAATATTTCTTAAACATTTTTATTCCCTATAGGGCTAGCAGGGAGTTTTTTTATCTGTTGGAATTAAATAGGGTTCACTGTCCCATACTATGTTCATCCTATTCGTGAAAATTTTCAAGGGTAATGTCCAGTACAAGAGTTGTGTCCAGTACAAATTGATAAGCAAACACATCGTGGCGGATCGGATCGGATCGCAACGAATTCAAACTAGTCGCGACGGAACGGACCGGATTGCAACGAATTCAAACGGATCGCGACGAAATGAATGGATCAAAACACAACAGGCGGGCGGTACGGAAACACAATCGTCAGTTTGTGTTGAAAAAATAATAATAAAATCGAAAAGATAGTAGAGTGAACAAATAAAAAATTGAGAAGTCCCAACAATTATTATTTGATGTTCTTGTCGCTCTAACATTGACAGCTCAGTATTTTAAATGATAGTCTTAAAACTGTGACATATAACCCTTATGAATGGAAGTCTATTTTTTATATTTTTTCTATAAACATTAATATTGTTAAGTCTGAACAAGAAGATACTGATTCTGTCATCTAGGTTAGGAATTCAACAAAAGCGTAGAGTATCTTTTTTAACATTAAAGAATGAATGTGAGGTGATACTTACTCTCATTTCAACTGTTCTGTCCTATTTTAATTTAAAAAGTTGGAAACTGATTTGAACTTGCTAGAAAACCTTTACAAATCTTAATCACAGAAATCTGAAGGGAAAAAACGAAATTCGAGTTATCAGTTTATTCGACGTATTCAGAGAAGGAATATAAATTTGTGAGATATAGATGTTGGACGCATAGTTTGAGTTCACTTCATCACTTAACTAGATGCTGATCATTATTAGATATGCACGATTTTTATAGCACTGTGGACGAGCCTGAGCTTTGCACTGAGGCAATAAATAATAGTTGTTTTCAGTGTTCAACTCATTTCATTCAGGAATCCTGTATTTATTTAGAGAACACTGGAAAAACTAGTTCCGTCGGTTACTTCATTATGTTTTGACTGCCATCATGAGTGCTGCATACGATCTGCCCATCTTTGCGATTTATCGATGGAAATCTTTTATTATCTACGGAAGAAGAGATGCAGAAGGCGTTGAAAGACAGAGCGAAAGAAATACTCGAAGGTTTTACAGTGGAATATAGACTATTTGAAATTTTCATTTCAAACCATATGGGTGGAGAAAACTAGCGTGAAATGTACACATATACAGAAAACTGAATGAACTAATACAAAGTCGTGGTAAGGAAGTGGTTCAGTTAATATTAAAAAAGATCGCGAGGCCTGGTAATATGAAACATAGATTTTATTTATATAAAGTGTTTCCGCTTGCTACATTTTCAAATGAACTGTAAGTAAAATGGTTTATTTAATATTTGTAAAATAATTATTAGAAAGAGGAGTTCAACTGAATTTTACTTTACTCTGAATCTTTTTTAGAGAGAAAAGGTGACGTTTCAGTATTTGAATAATAATAAACTAAGTAGTTATTGATGAAAAAGTTCAAGCTTACATTTATCCAGTTAAAAACTGATTATAGTTCGTGGAATTAAACAATTGAATATTTGTACATTAAGAGGGAAACTTTTTGATTATAGTAGAGCACAGAATAAAACAGGAGTGTAAAACGAGTATCATTACGATGCTTAAATAAATATTAAAAATACATTTGTAATCACACTACTCGCTTAGCTCTCTTTGAAGTTGAAGATTAGCACTGTATACAATGAAAACAAGGATGAATTAAGTCGACTATTTTCCGATTAGAGTTTTTTAAAGAAAAATAAGTATTGCATTGTTGACATACATAACAAAAATGGAAATTTAATCATTCATATAAATCCAAAGAACCAAAGCAACAAGATCAAAGTTATCATTATTGCACTTAGATTGATTGAAATCTTAGTTAGTAGTGTAAGAGACCAAAAACCAGATAAAACCTTGCAAATTGCCTACCTTTTCAGGATACTCCTTCACAAGCATGATTAACCTTTTGAATGTAAGCTATATACAGTACACATACCTTGTTTTGCTATATGATAGGGGTATAATGGACAATTATGTAGTGCTTTTAAACTAACCACATATTTTTTTGCTATAAAAATGACATAATTACATCCTATATGTAATGAATACCCCCCAGAAAGCACTATATCTTACTGCAAGTCTTAATTAAATACTTTTAATTACTGTTCCTCCAACCCTATTGCCTGTGTTCAATGACTAACACGGCACTAATAGCTGATAAGCAGTTACAATCCAGTTATTAAATTACTATACAGATGTTAGTTCATTAATGTAAGATTTGTCAGTGAAGAGCTTTGTACACTAATGAGAGTAATATATTACCATATTTATTTTTAAATAGCATACCATTACGTTAAATTAGACCAGGAACATTCACTATAAGTCAAATCATATAATACACTATGTATATACGGGAAATTTAAGTTGTATTGGGTTATATTTTGTGAATATACTCTTTTTCCGTGATAAACGTGGATATCGAACACATGTCCTTCTTACTACGTGAAGCTATGCACACAAGTTTGCCACACATTATTTTTAATAAATGATCAAAGATATAGCCATCACACAACAATCGCAACAGCAATTTAGTCTGTTATCATTCTTAGTCATTTCACAAACCTACACGCAGAGAAACAAAAACAGATAGAAAAAAAGAAAAGAACCCGCAAACAAGAAACGACAGTTTAATATATAATCATTTTGCAATTCTTTTCCATTTTAATGTTACCTTTTTTTCTTTTTTGTAGTTCTTTTTCTTTTCACCAGATGGAAGCACAGAAGTAGGAGTAATTAGTAGTTCAGGCTATTTTAATTCAGCACGGACCTCATTAATGAGAGTCCCTGACAGCGTTGGTAATAGGAAGGATGATAGAGTATGTATGTATATATATCTTCACACATACACGTACAAGAATGGACCCTCTCTTTTTTTCTGGTGTTGAAGAAGCATTGGGGCGGCTAGAAATTGCATATAGATGAAGTGATTATGCAGAAGAAAATCCGGAACCCGTCTGCATACGAATGAAGTTTTTGAGAAAAAAATAGTTTTGTGGAAAGTCACATATTTGTTTCCGTGGATAAATTACATATCGTAATACGAAATGCTAACAAATGTACTGTGTCGAGTTAATCGGAAAGAGACAGATCCTTGACATGTAGCTTAGCCTTCGCCATATGGATAAATAACCTATATACCCACATGAAGAAAGGATCACTGGACATAGATATGTGATAAAGTAAGTTTGCGTAGAGGGAGAACAATATTATGATGAGAGAGGTAGATAATTTGCAAATGGTTTAACTCCCTCCTTCGTGATATGTATACAACAGATGCGAATAAGGCTAGAGAGAAAAGTACATCAGAATTAGGTTTAAAGGAACATATGGAGGTGTCATTTGCATTTTAGATTGTAAAGTAGCAAAATATCTGAGTTTCAAACAGATCCTTGACATGTAGCTTAGCCCTCGCTATATGGATAAATAACGTATATACCCGAATGAAGAGAGGAGCACTGGACATAGATATATGATCAAGTAAGTTTACGTATAGGGAGAACAATATTATGATGAGAATGACAGATCCTATGCAGGTGGTTTCACCTTCTCCTTCGTGATATGTATACAACAGAAGCGAATAAGGTTAGAGAGAATAGGACATCAGAATTAGGTTTAAAGCAAAATATGGAGGCGTCATTTGTATTTTTAGATTGTAAAGTAGCAAACGATCCGAGTCCCAAACATGAACGAGGATGATATGAACACAGTACTATAGTTTAAGAATAGAATCCGAAGCAGTTGTGACTTTGCCATTAGGTAACTGCAAATGGAAAGTAGACATTTTAATCGTGCAAGTACAAATTCACTTGAAATATACGATTTTTGTTAATGAAACGTGTTACGTTTTGAAAAAATGAAGTGTAGTTGAAGGATATTGTTGATGATTAGAGACATACCTTGGTCACTAGAGTTAATCTTGTATTTTAGCAGACTGTTTGATATTTTTGGAACACGTTGAGTAATGATATGAAATTAAAATACTTGTGCATTGCGTAAGACTGGATGTATCACTAGGCTACAACAGCGTTGTAATGTATCTTTTAATCACCTATGGCACAACAGTACTGACACTGAATATTACTTTTACAATAGTAATTGAAGCAAAGAGTTTTTTTGAAATATTAAAAGTAAGAACATTATATTTTATAGATATGATATAAGACCGTGAATGTCTTCCAGAGAAATCACATGGAGCAACATCTTTGCTTGTAATATAGGTTAATTATAATCAGGAATAACGTCAATTGTTCCCAAATATTGGGATTAAGTGAATAAATATTGTATTTGTCAAGTTGCATGTGTTATTGTACATATGAAATGCAAGTAATGACGTCAAGTACTACACGAAGTGAATCTTGATTCAACTCTTGCTGTATTTATTTTACGAGACACTTGTCATGAGACTGATAGGGACAAGTTGTATTCTTTATTGTGATTGGTCAATAAAGTACATAAACACGTTGAACAAGAAATTTTGGATGTAGTTTTCCAATGGCGATCCTGCGTGAATGCTCGACTCTTGAAGTCAAACCTGCTTGCATAATGTATAGTATTCAAAAATGGAAAACAAATGTTGCGCTATTTTGTCTTGCTTGCTTTGACCACATTCACATTGACTGTGGAACTCACGACTGCATTCGCATGACGGTGGAATCCTTGGAACAGGACGTAGTGAAAACCCTAGCATATGCGCCTATATGCAAATGAAATCTACGATAAATTTATAGATACACACCCAGACAACGAACATATACTTCAGAAATTTGTCAAATCATATAAAGAAATAATTACAAGTACAGAATACGTAGACAAACTGTATGTCATTCTTTGGGAAAAAGATTTCTTACACTGTTCATTTGGATGTTGTTTGTGAGGAATGGAAATATAAAGCATCAGTTTGATTGAACAAGAAATTATTTATTGTGCATAATCAAGAATATATACAGAGTAGAATATTCCAACGGATACACGAAAATATTGTTATTACACATAAGGGATTGATTAATATTGTTTTTAGTAGTAAATACAACTGATACAAGAAAGTGACGCTATACAAAATATTGTAATTAGATACAACTGAAACAAATTATTCAACAAGTCAAGCCATATAAAATAATGAAATATTTTTGTTTTGCAACATCGTAAAAACATATGTCTACTACATTGCAACAAAAATAAAAGTGAAGTCATATATAATATTACTGTCTATTGCTACATAAAGTCAACTTGTATATTTTTTCGGTGTCGTCTAACTTTTAGGATACAAGTCATATAAGTAATGCTTTTAGATAACATAATTTTAAATAACTTTGTTCTGAATGTTTTTTGTAGAAAACAATGAAGGAGTACAAAATAAGTTTATTTGTTTGGCACATTGCATCAAAAATAAAAGTGAAGTCATAAAATATTGCAGTCTGCTGATACATAAAAGTCAACTTGTACAAAATATATTTTGTACAACGTGCTTGTCTAACTTTTAGGCTAAAAGATTTAATGGAACTGTGGAACTTTCTTATTAATGTTTTGGTGGAAAACAATGAAGGGTTATAAAATAATTTTATTCGTGGTACATGATAAAAGTTTTGTTTGTGCAAAAACAGCGAAGACAACTATAACAAGTCATAGAAAATAATTTTTGTGGTTACAATAAATTAGTTTCGTGATGAACATTGTTCTAATGTTAGGACTTGAAGGAATCATATCTACGAAGAAAGTATTAAACCGTTCAAATTTGATTGGTGACGTGCACAAAGAAAGTGTTGATGAAGTTTTTGTTTTGATGATTGCAGATGTAGATGATAAAAAAAACATCAACTCAAAGAAAGAATATTTTGATTTACATATCTTTTGTAGACCATGTGGTCATCTAACTTACAGGACACGTGTCATTGTAACATAATATTATACAACTTACTGTAACTAAATTATACATATGCTCAAAGTTTATTCGTTTACGTGCTCGTTGGGAAAGAGTAATTCCACGAATTCTAATTATCTCATTAATTTTTCCTGTAGTTGTCTCCACCTCACGGTACGCATAACTTTTGGGACCAAGAGAAATAAAAGTTCGTATTTCCCAGCCTTGTTTGATTTCATTTTTTAACTGTCCTATATAATCACCAATGGAAAGGAAAGGAGTTTCATCTCGACGTCTAATATAGATAACACTATCAGTATCACAGTAAAGCAGTCTGTCAATATCAACAGCATCTAATGTTTCGTATAATTTAAGTCTGGTCCAAGAAGAAATGAAAGCAGCAACTGCTACATTTGTGAATTTGTTTGGTACGTTCTGGTTTTCCAAATGGCGATATGAAGCAACCAACTTATCACCCACAAGGACATCTTTACAGGGTCTACATCGTGAAGTAAATGTTCCATGGCAAACTGAAAGAAACTGGTTACGTAGTGTTCAGGATCACGAATTGAAGTAACCAATGACTTGATCGTAATTTCACGTCCATGTAAGGAGTAATTAGGATACTTTTTTACTCGTTCACTTACAATTTTAAAGTCATGTGTTTCCCCACCACAATACATCATAGGTATGTTATGGTCCTTCATCCACTGTTGCACACGAATATCAACACGATGATCATTGATCCATTGTTCCACATCAATTTCCATGGCAACGTCATCATCACTGTCAAACTCAACATCCATTACACTAGACTGATCAACACTATTAGTTACGTAATCATCGTCCATCATATCCAGTCCAAAGAATTCCACAACATCTTCAGGTATAAATTTACTAGGTTCATACTCGAGAAGTTGAACGTAATAATCCCAAGCCATCCGTTTACTTTCTATAGTTGTAAAAATCCATAGGAACCCAGATCGATAATATCTTGTGCACTTACACACGTTTCTAATACGAGTTCCTCATCGTTCCAGTAGTAATATAGCAAATGATGAAATAACAGTTCAGGATCAGTCTCTTCTGGTTGAAATCCCATTAATTTGTAGTAACAAAAATGGGGCCAGCATTCAAGAACGGTTTGAGGATCTTCGTACCCTTGAATGTCTTGACGAATAAGTAAAAAATCAATTGGATTTCCCATGATAAAACGCTAACTAACAAAATTTTTTACACGAGTGAAAGAGATCTTGGCACGTCAAGAGCTGAGCACAAACAAGACAAATTGGACATTTAATACTGGTTATATTACAATTGTCATGTAAGAGAGCTGTGACGTCATAAAAGAAGGTGTCACCTGCGCAGAACAGATGCGCAATGGTTGCATCTACTGTATGATATGCTTCTCTTGTACGACAAATTTGCAGCTTTTCAGTTTTTGAATTTTGTCTCAACAAAAGTTACGGGACCTCTCAGATTTACTCGGTACCAGAAAGTGAGATCCTTACGTACCGGTAACAAAAAGAAACCACTTCCCGTAAACTTTATCATTCTCTCTGAGATATTTGTACTACTACATTATCAGAACATCACATCTTGCTTTTGAAACAACAGGATGATAAAGTACAAATGAAACATGTATTTGAAAAGTTCATGATGTGTCAAGACTTGCAATGTAACAATTTTTTTTAATGTAGAAACAAAAGTTGTCAGTTTCAATTTTTTGGCATTCGGAAAAGGCAATTGAACATTTGCAAAAACAAAAGTTGATATGATAAACACAAACAATATTTTCATACCTTCAAATAATTTTTACAAACAAAAGAAACTCTACATTAGCAAAGAACAAAACATTTTTTAAAAAACTGTTAAGTTAGAAAAAAATTAATGTTACGAAATGAATCATAACAAAACTACAACAGTTACAACGACAAACAATTTTTACTATCAGTGATGTTTATTCAACAACGACAGTTTTTCGTGTTAAGTTAGTTTATTTACCTCTCATCTTCAACGAACAAATAGACAAGTGAATCAAATCCATCTTTCCAACATTGTAAGAAAACACTGACTTCATTTACAAAGAACAAAACGTTTTCTCAAAAACTGTTAAGTTAGAAAATAAATTAAAGTTGCGAAATGCATCATAACAAAACTGAAACAGTTATAACGACAAACAACTTTTTACTATCAATGATGTTTATTCAAGAACGACTTAGTTTTTTTCGTGTTAGGTTAGTTTACTTACCTCTCATCTTCAACAGACAGACAAGTGAATGAAATCGATCTCTGCAACATTGTAAGACAACACTGATTTCCCTCATACCACTATTACACCGTAGTAGTGTAAGAGACCAGAAAACGGTTCCTTAGAAGTTATGCTACATTGCAAGGATTTTCTGTCTTTTTGGTCTCTTACAGTACTACGGTGTAATAGTGGTATGAGGGAAGTTAATGTTGTATTACAGTGTTGCAGAGATAGATTTCATTCACTTGTCTATTTGTTCGTTGAAGATGAGAGGTAAATAAACTAACTTAACACGAAAAACTGTCGTTGTTGAATAAACATCACTGATAGTAAAAATTGTTTGTCGTTGTAACTGTTGTAGTTTTGTTATGATTCATTTCGTAACATTAATTTTTTTCTAACTTAACAGTTTTTTAAAAAATGTTTTGTTCTTTGCTAATGTAGAGTTTCTTTTGGTTGTAAAAATTATTTGAAGGTATGAAAATATTGTTTGTGTTTATCATATCAACTTTTGTTTTTGCAAATGTTCAATTGCCTTTTCCGAATGCCAAAAAATTGAAACTGACAACTTTTGTTTCTACATTAAAAAAAATTGTTAAACTGTGGAATTCTTTGGACTGGATATGTTGGACGATGATTACATAACTAATAGTGTTGATGAGTCTAGTGTAATGGATGTTGAGTTTGACAGTGATGATGACGTTGCCATGGAAATTGATGTGGATCAATGGATCAATGATCATCGTGTTGATATTCGTGTCCAACAGTGGATGAAGGACCATAACATACCTATGATGTATGGTGAAGGGAAAACACATGACTTTAAAATTGTAAGTGAACGAGTAAAATGTATCCTAATTACTCCTTACATGGACGTGAAATTACCATCAAGTCATTGGTTACTTCAATTCGTGATCCTGAACAGTACGTAACCAGTTTCTTTCAGTTTGCCATGGAACATTTATTTCACGATGTAGACCCTGCATGCAAAGTAGGTTTTACCATTCAAAGCTCAAAGTGTACAGTGGGAAAGCCAATATATACATTCCTTTTAAATTTCGCGCGCATATTACTGTGGACGCTATGTTACGAAAAATAAAAAATGTATTAAACTCCAATGAGGAATTTTTATTGGGTGACAATGTTACATTTACAGTTGATATTACCGATCCGTAACGAGGACAAGTGGTGAATCGTAACGCTAAATATTTACCTTTTGCAGACTATGTGCAAAATTATATTATATCTGTTGACAATGTTCCTGACTGTCTTCCAGCAGCTAAGAAAAAAATCTTTTTGCGATATGAAGACAATCATTACGATATCATTAAGACAATTAAATCATTTTTATTAAGTAAAGGGTCATTGTCTTACTCCATATATGGAACGTCGACATCACAAATGTAAATATATATGTACTTAATGTGAACAGTACCATTTTGATTCAAAAAGTACTGATGAAACGACAGTGTGCTGTGATAAGTGTAGTCATTATTTTGTCAATAAGACAGGTTTCGACAAGCATGTAACAAAAGCAAAAAGTAAATCAATATGTGACCATGTGCAAGTTTGCTCTCCCTGTGGTGTGAAAATCGATCTTCGTAGCAGAACGTCGAAACATATTTGTGGTGAACATTTTTGTAAACTGTGTGTATGTAAATGAAACATATGTGTGTTTTGTAAAACCAAATAATCCTATATGGATTGAGGATTTCCTTTATATTGTGTTTGGAAACGATGCGTTTGATAAAAATGAAAAAGGTGAACAAGAATATGATCCTAACTTAATTTGTGTTACTCATCGTTGCTTTCAGTGCAAAGATCTCAATTATGAAAGTTACAAATGTACTGTTTGTTGTGATTCTAATGGAAATAGGGATTCTGTATTTTATACTATGGAACCATTCATTAATCACGTACTCAAACAAGGTCCCAAGTTTACTCTAGTTATAGCTCTTGCAGATAATGCTCACGGGTTTGATAATTTGTTTGTTGCTCGCGAGTTGTTACGTCAAAAATTAGTGCCTAGTATTATTAGTTGTGGAAATAAACTTATGTAACTAACGGTAAATAATATCATATTCAGAGATACATACATGTTTATGGGTGTTCGATTAGCTGATTTACCTGCAACTCTTGGCTTAGATGAATCTCTTAAGAAAGGTGATTTTCCACACTTGTTTAACTTAAAACAATACCAAAATTATGTAGGTTTGTATCCAAGACTTGAATTTTACGATATTGAAAGCAAATCACCTAGAGAGGCAGAAGCAATTGCTACGTGGCATGCAGAATGTGTCAAACGTAAAACGACATTTCATTTCCAGCATGAATTATTAGCCTATTGCAAAACCGATGTACGTATTTTAACTCTAAGTTTCATTCGATTTTCTAATTTGATTAAAGCTAAGAGAAATGGGGTTTTTAATGTTTTTTGCATACTCCCACAATTGCTGCATGTGCAATGAAAATTTTCGGTCATGCTATCTTAAACAAAATACAATTCCAATTATCGCTACGTCAGGTTTCCAATATGGTACCAATCAAAGTAAAGTAGCTAAGCAGTGGCTACGATATATGGACTTCAAACAGAACATTAAGTTACAAACATGTGAAAATTGTAAAGAGGCACAATTCAAAAATTTCACAGTCGATGGGTAAGATAAAAATACTCGTACAGCTTACGAATTTTACGGTTATTACTATCACGGCCACAGTTGTATAACCCAATGTAGAGACCAAGTAATAGATAATGAAGGGCTGAGATTAAACAGCCGATATGACTCAACGTTAGCACGTGAACAAATTTTGAAAAACAGTTGCAATGTAAAAGTTGTTTCCATTTGGGAATGTGAGTGGCAGAAACAAGTGAAAATGTCTCCTGAAATTCAAAGTTTCATCCGTGATCATTGTTCTAATGTGCAAAAACCATTACAGCTTCGGGACGTATTTAAAAGTGGACGAGTGGAATGCTTCAAAGCATTATATGAATGTACAGAGCAAGAGGTATGTAAGGACGTAGATTTTAGAAGCTTATATCCGTGGGTAATGTCTACACAACCACTTCCAGTTGGTCGTGTAACAATCCAAAAGGGGGATAACATGCCTGATCCAAGTCAAGTCCATGGTCTTGTATACTGTAAGGTTTTACCACCTAGCAACCTTGCAATTCCTCTTTTGCCTTATAATGCACATAACAAACTGATGTTTGGTCTGTGTCGAACCTGTATGGATAATTTAAATAAAGACAAGTGCAATCATACTAACAAACAACGTGCAATCAGAGGCGTATTTTGCACATCCGAGCTCTATGCCTCATTAAAGAAAGGTTATGTCATTCTTCATATTTATGAAATTTGGGAAATGCCGATGAAGGAGGGAGTGTTCAAATCTTATGTTGACACGTTTCTGAAAATGAAACAGGAAGCCTCTGGATTTCCAGATGACTGTCTAACCTATGAAGAAAAAGAGCTGTATATATCTGAGTATAGCAAACATGAGGGAATCGAACTAGACTATGATAACATTCAGAGAAATGAAGGTTTATGATACATTTCATAAATATTTTAAAACTCTTTATTCAGGAAGTGGGAGCAAAAACTGACTTGCCAAAGACAAAAGTTGTCAATAATACGCTGGAATTTAATGAGATTGCCTATTCATCTCACTTGGAAATGCAAAATGTTGTCCTTGTGGGTGATAAGTTGGTTGTTTCATATCGCGATTTGGAAAACCAGAACACACCAAACAAATTCACAAATGTAGCAATTGCTGCTTTCATTTCTTCTGGGCCAGACTTAAATTATACGAAACATTAGATGCTGTTGGTATTGACAGACTGCTTTACTGTGATACTGATAGTGTTATCTATATTAGACGTCGAGATGAAACTCCTTTCCTTTCTATTGGTGATTACATAGTACAGTTAAAAAATGAAATCAAACAAGGCTGGGAAATACGAACTTTTATTTCTCTTGGTTCCAGAAATTATGCGTACCTTGAGGTGGAGACAACTACAAGAAAAATTAATGAGATAATTAGAACTCGTGGTATTACTCTTTCTCAACGAGCACGTAAACGAATAAACTTTGAGCATACGTATAATTTAGTTACAGAAAAATATGACAGTCAAGTAATTTTTACTCCAACTCATATTTTCGGAAAACCTGAGTTTCGTATCGTATGTAAACCGCAAATAAAAGACATGGTGTAAGCGTCGTCGATTAAATCCGTCTAGCACTGTAGATTACGGGACGTTACCTTATGGTTTTCGTTAAAGGAAAGACTTGGAATCTGTTGTAAATTTCCAACAGTAAGTTGTATAATACTGTGTTACAATGACACGTATCCTGTAAGTTAGATGACCACATGGTCTACAAAAAAATGTAAATCAAAATATTCATTCTTTGAGTTGGTGTTTTATTATCATCTACGTCTGCAATCATCAAAACAAAAACTTCATCAACACTTTTTTGTGCACGTCACCAATCAAGTTTGAACGGTTTAATACTTTCTTAGTAGATATGATTCCTTCAAGTCCTAATATTAGAACAAGGTTCATCACAAAACAAATTTATTGTAACTATAACAAACGGGCCCGAAATTTTTTTGCAACTATAAGAATAGTTGAATGAGGGACAGGTGCTGCAGGGTAAGCAATGTCACTGTAGCACTTTTTCTTTTGTTAAAGGCTATTGTGATGGAACGTAACTTAAAGGGAGAAGTCTTTTTGAATGTTGATCTTTGTTGTGAAGTTAATGTTGTTGAAAGACTGGTTGTTTTAACCATTATACTTATTGATTCTCAAGGTAGGGTAAAAACTGTAATATATAAAAGCACATGACTATATAATTATATGGTAAAAAGCTATGTGTATGCGATAAAACTGTTTAGTGTTGTTTCCCTATTCACCTAATTAATGGAACATTAGGTTCTGGGTTTAATGATTCTAAAGATCTTTGTTTGTGACTTGTACTAGGAATTATTATTGAACTAGTGAAAGTTCTTAATTTGTTTATTTACCACCAAAGCGCATCAGCGTGCACGTTCCCTTTACGTAAAATCTGTATAAGATAGCTTTTGTTTTTGCTCTTGTCGTATATCCATCGCTGAGTGTTCGAGTCTTTCTGTTTATGCACACATTGAGAGGTAGTAAATTCTGTTCCATTATTGTGTACAATCGGTACGAAGTATTATATTATAGTACATTTAAAGTTATGGAAAATCCTATTACTGTTTTGCTTGCTATGCAGGAAAATGTCAGTGTATAACGATCCTGAAACTGTTTTTAAATGCTGGAGATCCTTATGCCACTACAAGATGACGGTGGTCCTGAGGTGAGAAATCTGATGTGGATATGTTACTGCATTATTTCCTCTATTAATTTTAGAACGAAAAAAAGTCATTTTACAATGTTATGCAAGCGTTCAAATCATTTTCCATTTGGGGCATTACGGATTCTTTGGAAGTGTTAAGAGTAAAGAACGAGCCTAAAGTTACTATACCTAGTTGATACCAGACTATGATGGTTTCATTTCAGAGAAAGATAATGAATTTTTTGGACGAATATGAATGTGGTACAGTGGATGTATAATTATAGTAAGTGTATAATGTATGATGCTGGTTGTGACCTTCAATTTAAAATTATTTCCGAAAAAACTTCAAACTTATCCGAATTACCCTCTATGAGGTTAAGAAACAACAATTAGACCTATTGTAACAACAAATCATGATACAAAAGCACAAAAAACTAATTGATTTCAATTTGCCTTGGACATGGCAACTTAAAATATCTAAAAGAAACAGGTTCGTAATCAAAAGCTTAGCATTAAAAATTGTTATGATCTCTTTCACGAAAACTTGAAATCTTATTTTATAAAAATGGTAATACAAGAATCCTCTCCTAACATTCTTGACCTAAATGTATGTTTTAAATTCAAAATTAATACATTAGTCTTATGAACTGTTTCTAAGGTTTCATTCAAGAAAACACAAACGTTTCCAGTTGTTATTTTCCCAAAGTATACTAAAAATACGTAATATTTATGTAAATTCATTCAACATTAAAGTTGCACCAAGGTTATTCCATTTTAAAAATCTCGTCCTGCTATAAAAAGTGATTGAAAGCAATTAGACAGTTTCAGGATGTTTTTCTGGAAAAATTGTTTATTAATAATAAAAACTGTTTTACTTAATAAGTGATTACCATACTCACATAGTAAAATGATTTAAATAGCAAGAAATTAATCATATCTTTCGTATAAAATAAAAATACCTGGAATGTTTTTTCCTCGTATTTATGTTAAACAAAAAGCTATACAATACTTTTATACTTCACTAAGACAATATCTCACTTCATGTCTTTTAAAATAATGTCTGAATGTAATATGGTTCTGAAAACGGCAAGAACTTTTATCGTTCACTTGTACACTTTCATATCATTGTTACATTATATTAATAGAAAAAACACTTTAGCTTGGGAAATTCTTTAGCACATATTTCACTTACAGCAAAAAATTCTAGAACTGTCTTCTACCACTTGGTTTGAATTCAGCTTGTTCAATTTTAATATTTGTCACTCGCCTCATTACCATTAGTAAGTCTATTCCTTAGAGATACACGCAAAGCTTTTGTTATATATCTGTTCAATAACTCCTTGAGGTTATACAGCACACTAGTTTCTATAGGTAAGTTAGTACATCTCAAAGTAGAGCCAATTACAAGTGATGCTAGTTAATTAAATTGTCTTTGTTTAGGAATTCACTTCTTGCGAAGGGAACTATAATTTCTGCGTTATTTTCCATATTGATGACAAACCATTGATAGTTGAGGTTAATTTTACAATGAGTTTCTCTGTATATTCTATAAAGTTCTTTTAAAACGGCTGGCTTACATAAAATACGGGCCGTTTTCACATCTAAATACTTGTTCTCACGATTGCACATATGCGTGTATGAATTTACGCACTGTAAAAAGCATCCCTGACATAGTAAGTAGTCACTACTTTTATAACGTTTCAAAGCTTCCCAAATACATCCGACTGAGGCACTGTTCAATGTACAATCACATACACTTTCAATGACAAGTTCATTAATCATCTCTGTGTGCTCTTCAGCAATACCCAAAGCCATGTCACATAAATTATCACTGCTAATGTTGTTGTCTCCTTCCAGCACTATAACATTAAACTCCTCCTCGGCATTGTTTAAAGCTAGTTCACATGATGTACTACTGGTAAGATCTTCTTCATCTCTAACAAATAATAATACTTTAGAGTCCACTACAGCTCCCATATTAATCCTTTCAGTCGATCAAAGTCTTGTAGGATATAACTTAAAGTAAGAAAATGCTACTCAGAGACTTTAAACTCCTATGAATGAGGTCACCTCGTTGCGCACTAAATCTGCGTAGCACTGTTTTTTGAATATATATTACTTGCGTAGTCATCAATACTTCTATAATAGTAAATAGAAAACACTTTGCTTTGACAATGAAACCAGGAGTATTAACTTGCCTTTATCTTAAGAATACCAACATTAACCTTCAATTCTTAATTAGTTAGCTTAAAAGAATGTGCTGTATTATTTTAGGTTTCTTATAAAGGACTTGGTAAAATAATCTTAATGAAATCCAATTTCCTATTTTGGACAAGTCCTGTTGGTATATCTACCTTTAATTTTCTACTGTAGGATGGTTAATTGATTTTCTCTTTGGCTGATGGTGTCAAGTAAAAATTCCATAGTCTCTGTTTATTTAGCGTAATGTTTAATGCTGTTCAGCAGGAAATCTAGACATTTTGCCATTGTTGGACTAATGGTTAGAGTTCTTATCTACTATCTTCAGTGTTCAATTGACATGTCACTACATAAAAACTATAGACTCTAAACTCTTATGTGTTTCCTAGTGAGGAATCTGTTGTGTACTAATTTAAATTCATATCCAGGGTTCAACATGGTTGTAATTGTCTTCTTTAGAATAAAATTATAGATTCTATAATGTGCATTCAGTTTTTCTGTTTTCCAAGAAAAAGAACTTAATTAAAACAAAAACGAAAAACCAGTTAGGTACCTAAAACGTTTTCCGAAAACAATACAGCTCAAGTTTTCTTGTATCGACATTTTAAAAAGCCGAAAGACCTTTTGCGAAATGGAACAATAACTGTTACGAACATTTTTTTCTTGCAAACTTTTTTTGCAATTTTTTTCCTACAAACTATTTTCTTACGATTTTTTTTACAAAAGCTTTTTTGTTCTAACTTTTTTTTACAAAACCTTTTTTGTTCCAACTTTTTTTTTACAAAAACTTTTTTGTCCTAAACGTTTTTTACAAAAACTATTGCTCCAACTTTTTGTTCCGACTTTTATTTTACAAAAACTTTTTTTGTTCCAATTTTTTTGTACCAACTTTTTTTACAAAAACTTTTTTTGTTGCAACTTTTTTTACTAAAACTTTTTGTTCCAACTTTTTTTACTAAAACTTTTTTGTTCGAACTTTTTTTATAAAAACTTTTTTTGTTCCAACTTTTTTCTTACCAAAACTTTTGTGAATTTTTTATTGCAGTTTTACTGTTCACCATAACATCATCGCCATGTTGGGCAACATTAGTATGTTAAGGAACATTTATTTGTATGTTCACGCTTGCAATTTAAAAAGAAAAACGATAATACTAATATGCATATTATTTTCTTAGATTTCAATGTCCTCTGTCTGTTGTCATACGTTATTAGGAGGAGGTGGACAAGTTTTCATATGTTTAACAACGTTTATTCTTCGTTTCTAACATGGTACCATCACTTCAAACAAGTAATATACAATTCAAATCCATTGCATGCACTTGTTTACCACTTTTAAATGTGCATTTTAATTTTGTATTCAAAACGGTTGCCCATCGCTCTATATAATCTTTAAACGTTGCTTTTACTTGTATCCGCATCTGTGGTGTACTTTTTCAACAAATTGCAATAAATGGTATAAACATCAGAAATGGCAATTACCATAAATTTCATTTTACTGTCGTGTACGAGTAGCGTTTGAATCAAGGTCCTGATCTTCTAATGACTGCAAACGCTGTTTCCGTTGAATTTTGTATTCATTATCAAAAAACGTTTTTGCATTGCATACGATTCGGGAAATTGTAGTGTTCGTAGCCATAGATTCCCTAAACTTAAACAGACAAATATTATTTTATAGCGTGTTCCACTACCAAGCATATTCATATAAGTTAACATGTCCTAACCGTAAAGCCCCTATCGATGTTATTTATTACTGTTAAGTATGTTATTTTTTTTTTAAATCTGGTAATACAGCATTGACTCATCTGGTTTAAGTAGACTGCTTGCGCTAAACCTCTAGGTAGTATACATATTTATTATTTATGCCTGGTTCAATGCGTGGATTGAATGCAATATAATGTTTACATATGCGTGCAATACGACTTTACTCACGGGCATGCAACGCACGAGTTCCTTACTAGCTTGTGTGCGATGACAAACCTAAGGTAAGACAATTGCAGAAAAAAAAGTCAAGACAATAACCAACCGCGAAACAATCTGAAAATGTTATTTTCTCTTTTGAACCACTTAAACACATTTTACCATTTGCAAGTCATCAACGGTAATTACTACGATATTACAATCTTAGTTGCTTTTCATGATTGAACGCTATATTTTAAATGTCTACACATCGATTAATAATTCAGTAGTCAACTTTAATAGTATTTCCCATAATTTATAAATCATCATTTTTCCCGATGTTAAGTCTATTAGCTTGCGCTGTTTTTTCAATATGTTACATGTCTTTTTTGAAATTGCAAAAGTCAATTCAGTGTGAATGACATTGTTTTTACTATCTTTCCACGTGTAGTACACTATGTCAATACACGTACCAAGCGTCTTTCAAAAACATATTACTGTTTCAATAGTGGACGTTAAATTCATAATTAAATGGTCGCAGCAATTTTCTCTCCTACTAGGCAAATAAATAATTGGTACCTACTAATTAGGATCAAAACCGCTCCATGCCAACGTTTCTTTCAACCAGCCTATCCGCATCTTAACTACTTCAAGCCTCGTAAATTCCATTGTATATCTCAATGTTACAGCATTCTGTCAAAATTTAATCTCCTTTGTTTCACCGACTAAATAAATGAATTCAGTAACTAAGTTCATACTTCATTAACTAAAACATTAAAAGCGAACTATAGCAGCGAGCGAATAAATTCAATTTCGTTACCTGTGCTTTTATTACAGTGTAGCAGTAGTATATGCATGTAAGTTTTTCTCCTACTGTAATACATTACGTTAATTTGACTTTAATTTTCATTTTCCACTTACTACACGGCTCGTAATTAAATGAAAATTACATTTTACGTAAAACTTCAGACACTGACCAATGGACCACTTTCTTTAATACATAGGTTAGCAACTGGCACAGTTACACAAATGGACTGAGACCTTTTCCCTCTTTTTACACATATGTTTTCCATTAACTTGGTAACTGATTTATGATCCAGTTCTTAACGTATTCAACAATAATGTGACTGGTAGGTATTTCACCTAACAAAGTGCATATTAACTATACAATAGGAAACAAACGAGTATTATTCACGGCTTTTGTTCGAGCTAGCATAATGACATTGCTCCTAAGTGTAAACCAATTATAAAACCAGCAACCTCCTCTCCGCCGAAATAACAAACTTGATTGTAGTCTATGATTTCAATTATGCACCTATGTGAAAAGTAATTTATTTTAAGGACATTTTAGTAACATAGACTTCAACACGACTCTAGTCTATTAGCTGTTAGGTCAAAACTCCATAAATAAACATTCAGTCCATCGTTAAAATTCCAAAAAAGGACCTTTTAGTTGCTAGCAAAAACAAAACATATACTCAGTCTTTTCCTATGAAGCACCGTACTTTATTTACTAACATATTCACTGGTACGATCGCATTTCAATTCCTAGTACATTGTTCGTATGTAAAATTTATTATTACAACCAGGCTTACGTGTGAGGTGTTACAATAAGCACATTGTAATTACAAACAGCGATTCTACCCGACCTTTCATGTAGAGTGGGTTTCACAATGAACTAATTTACACTTTTTCAGTTGTTAATTATGTAACAGTGTGCAAAACTGGTTAAAACATTGTTCCTAAAACATTTCATATTTATTTAAAATATTTTTTTAACTTTCTGTTTTTATAAGTCAGTCTATTAACGTTTAACAATGGGCTCGTCAACATTTCGTCTTAGCTGTTACGTAATACATTAACACCCGTGCCTTTGTCAAAACTAAAAATCAAGACCTTCAAGTCAATAAACTCCAGTTGCTTAGTTTATTATTTTTATAAAAAACACAAAGCACAGGCACTTTCATTGTTATTTCAAAACCACTGGTACGAACAAAGATTTTACCGAGCTTGCTTGCAGAAGTGTCACAGTAACTAAATTTACATTTAACTTTGTTTTAAATAAGTCAGCCTAGTAACGTTTAACTACGTACCTGTCAACATTCCGTCTTAGCTGTTACGTGCTACATTAACACCAGTACCCCTGTCGAAACAAAGCCAAAACCTTCAAGTCAATGCACTACAGTCGCTTAGTTTCTTATTTTCATAAAGATAAATAAAGCACGAAAACTTTCATTAATATTTCAAACTCACTAGTATGAACAACTATTCTAGTTGAGCTTTCTTGCAGAAATGTCCCAATGACCATATTTGCACTTTGTTAACTTATTTATATGACACCTGCTCTCTGATAAAGCACACTTAATTATATATAATTCATAGCCATATTCATTTCACTACTAAATGAGGCCTCCCTGTAAAAAAAGTTTGTCTAATGATTTTCACGTTATCATAACATGTTCGTAAGGAAGAACTGATATTATCACCTGTCTTTTATTCAGAGCACCTTTCCAGACTTTGTTCCTTTCAAAAAGAGTCTTTGGGAGAGCTGTGGGCACTGTTCCAGACTTTGTTTCTTTAAAAAAAATATTCATTAGGAACGTTGAAACGACGGGGTTTTTACTTTGATCTGCTTGCAAAACCTCCGTCTAAACCACTCGTTCATTTTCTCCAAAGACATTGTAAAGTCTACCATGTTAATGACATTCAGTACTCAGCTGATAAATCCTTGCTGTGTGATATGTTTTATCTTGTATATCTGTACTTTAAAGTACAAAATGTAAATATTAAAACCAAATTGTATACCATCAACTCAACATCGAATGATCAGCTTGTTCAAAAGTACGTTCAAAAAATAAAAAAGGAACAACAATGTAAATTGTAACACCTTCGTAGTAGAGTAGTTTACTGTCATAAAAACTTTGTTGCCTCTAATCCTTTGGGTTTCATTTCAAGAAATAATAATCACCTTTTTCCTGGTTGGTATCTATATTTATTAATAATAAATCTACAAGTGTAATGTGGATATGTCATCCACCACCTTTGACGATTGGAACTTTAACCAATATTGTAATTGAATACATGAACGTAATACGCAAGCATACTCCTGCACTGATTGATGATACGTACAATTCGCAATATCAACTTTAAACTGTAATGTACGCAAGGCGGCGCATGCTTGATCTTCAAGGTTTAATACATTAGACAACTAAAAAATCTTACTTAAAATAATCTTCTTTTCACTTCCTTTGCAATAAAACGTAGAACCACTCTCGCACCATTGAGCAACAATATGACGAACGTGTAATACACTAAACCCATTGGCTGTAGTCCATTCTAACCCGTGCAAATTATTTGTTAGCCAATCCGCTTGTTGTTGGTACCCTACAGCTATGTCTGAACGTTCACAGGGTAACTTTACTAGGGAATGGAATATTAATGTTGCATCAGACGCAACCAAACAGAATTCACGAATAATATACTCGTTAGCAGAAATCTTAAAACCTTGAAAATCGATTATAAACTTCCTTGCACATAAAACACGTACACCGGTGAAATCAACTGTTGCTGCTGCTGTTGAAGCACTAAAGGAATCAATTGAGCAATGCACTCGGGATTCTTAATGAACTGATGCACTACGTTTAGAAAAGGTCTCTTCATAATATGTGTATGACCTTGAGCAGTGAAAATGAGATAATATTCACTAAACTGTTCAGGATCGTTCATGTGACTGGATACATGCTGAGCAATTACTGTAACCGTATTCCACACGTACAGGCAATTGTGGGGCTTACGTAAATTACAATTGGTACATTCAATGGGGTTCGTTTCCAAGTACAAACTAATGGTGGACAAGACACATTGATCCACAAGAAAGTCACCTTCACAACTCGTACACTGAGCCATACTAAACAAACTGTAATTATTAATATGTAAATGCACTAGTAACGGATCACTTGGTCTTGAAGGGGGCCTCCATATCCTTCTTCAGCAACAAGTCCACCAAAACTCCACGGTTCAATTTTAACATGCGTTGAAGCCCCCAATCAAACTTTTCCCTTAATGCTGCAGCGGCTGACTCATGAGATTCTACGTACAACATAAACAATTCGTCCACCGTCTTCGAGTCACGCAAAATGGACTTGGTACGTGTACCAAACAGTGTCGCTAATTCTTCAGGAGTGGCGTCCGGAAAAATATGTCCACTGCGATGACCAGCACAAATATGATCACGCTGGCTTGGTTGATTCGTATAGCAGCCTAAACACAGCAAGTAGTTTGAAAACTCGTATGCTTGTATACTCGCTATTATACAACCTTCCGTCACCCAGCGGGAAGAACACTTGCACGAGGGTAACGATACGCTTGGACTAACAACGGTAGGAATAGCTAGGTCCACTCTTGAGGTAGCCATAGCAACTAATATTCATACTTAAACACTGACACACTTTATTCATACTCGTGCAAATGCGCAAATGAACGGCATCCGCCTTTCACAAGGTCGTACTGAAAGCAATTGCAATCATAATAAAAGACTACAAGCATTCTATCTAATGGTTTTCAATGTGTACTAGTTATCATCTCAGTCAAAAGGTTTCAGAGTGGTATTAACTGTTATCTCGGCATTATCTAACGAGCTAAGTGGTGTTAAGTGCTGTAACCTACATTGAAAGCGCATATGAACATTACTCCAGTAAATCCGCCTTTCACCATGATGCACTGAAAGGTGCTGTTATAAGATAAGCCTAAAAGGACCCTATCCATCTAATGCTTTTAAGAATGTACTACTTATTATCTCAGTTGAGTGGTTTAAAGTAGTCATAACTATTATCTTACCATTATCTAACGAGTTAAGTGGTATTAAGTGCACATACCTATATTATTTAACTAATGGAAGCACTTATCCGTACATGCTTTTAAGAGCACTCTCCATTTAGTGGTTTTAACTGATATCTTACCATTATCTAACGAGCTAAGTGGTGTTGAGTGCTTTTACCTATATCATTAGTCTAATGGAAGCTCTTATCCATACATTCTTTTAAAAGCACTCTCCATTAACTGGTTTTAGAGTGGTAGTAACTCTTAACTTACCATTATCTAAAAGCTAAGTGGTGTTAAGTGCACATACCTACCGTAAAAGGGTACTAATGGAATATAGTGCCTCTTATCTCTAAAATCCATTAGAAAGGTATGCAAGGATAGTATTAAAAATTAACACCATCCTAGTCTTAGGTCAATTAGTACTACATTCAAACTGGATTGATTTATTATTATGCTAGAGAAAAAACACGAACACACAGTTTACTTTCTGTTTCTCTGTTATATCTCCAACCGGAGACGAATATGATTGAGTTCTGTAAATAGTTGAAGCTATCATTTTATTAAAAACGCATTGGATGAGAATCAAACCAGGTCGTCCGAATAAAAGGACAAGATAGTGCAGGGTCTACGTAAAAGAAAACTGCACTTTATGATGAGAAGATGCCACTTTGCACAGTGGGTCGTGATACTATTAGAAGTGATTTTAGTCGCAGCACCCTTATTTTCAGCCCTTAGGATTCAAGATGGCGGCCAATTTATAACTGAGGTTTTGTAAACCAAAGTTCTTGCACGTTTTGCTTATTTTACATTGTGACATGCACATACAACACAATTATCAGCCATTTCTTCGCTAGCTTTCACCACCATACATTTTACGGAGCTACATTTACGGAGTTATAACTTTATGAAGGTGTTTTATAGAGGAATATGGGAAAAAACGAGGTAAGGAAAGGTAGAGTAAAACGGTATTGCAAATTCACATGTGTTTTTTTCTTCTAATTATTACTCAATAATTTACAACCTGCTTGTTTACATTGTTAAATAACGAGATATGGAACTGCCAGTAGTTTAATGTTTCTTATATTTTGTCTTTCGATTATCAATAATTATTACACATGATTTCATTTGTGTCGTTTAATAGTAAATCTATTGCTATAACAACAGAGTAGTATTGGTATCTTAGTAATGGTACAACATACTGGACAATATGGGCCGGGGGCATAATAACGTTAACGGCAATCCTATTCCCCATTATGTCCCATGCGTGGGGCATAACGAAGAAAAATGCAATTTTTGGAATAAGTTAAAGAAAGACGGTTCCAAAATTTTTTTCGCTAGTATTTGCTGGTGGAATATTGTAACTGAATGTTCAGCGTGTCTATCGCATAAAGCATTGCTACAATTGATCAGTTGGTTAACAATCTATACAAGCAAGTATCTTACGTTTCTCGTTTTGCCCCTCGTTACCCTGCAATTAAATCAACGGGTTTTAAAGTTAAAATTATGTACGTATTTAGTGCCTTGAAATCTAAATACAGAGTGTTTCAATTTAAACTAAAATCTTACTTAGTAAAAATTCTTATTTAATAAAACAAAATTTAAAATTCTAATACAAATTTGTAGAAGGAAATTAACATTTTATTTAATAAAAGATTAAAATAAAAGTAGTTCTCCAAAACGGCTGAATTTAATATTCTAATAGAGGTTATATACGTAATCATTTGCATAACTTGTATTTCGATCATATTAAACATTTATTGTGTTGGGTTAAGCGACTCAAATGATTTGTACACTCAACAAAAACGACACTTGTTAATTTACCTGTAGCTCATCATTTTCATTGTAGTAGGTAGAGCTGTGGTTGGAACACCCACCTTTACATAATCTACACTGAAGTGTGCACGGGGCACTGACCCTTCGGCATGCACATCGTGGTGTATTGCATCCTGTTTTGCACCCACAAACTTTCAGAAGTACTAGCTCTTTCCAAATCTCAGGGAGCGTGGACCACACTGGTTCCCAATTTCCATCTTTATAATTCGATCCCCATGAAGATGGACACTCCGGATTGGCTTCAAAGTTGCAGGCATTACCCCATTTTTGACTTGCCTGATACGCTGCTTTCAAAATATGTTGATGTAAAGCTGCACTAGAAGGTGGTAGGGCCTCAAGTAGTTTGTTCTTGTTAGCAAATAGGTCTTTTCTTGTTTTATTAACACAATTAATGTCATGCCCTTATGAAGAGCTTTGTGCAACTAGGAAACTTATTTTTAGAACACAGTTCTAACTTAGTATCTAAGGGTAACCGATTCATAGCTGAAGATGGTGTGAAAGCTCTGCGTTGTGCTGAGAAGGTTGGAAAATAAATGTACGAATGTTTTGTGCGTGAACGTTTTATTAAGGGGGAAATGTATATATTACCCCATACATAAAATTAACATAAGAATATTTTGTCAGAAACGTGCAAGATCGTCTAACAGCACTGCCATAAAATCGTTAACTATTAGCATGTGTCTTTTTCAAAGACTCTTCATTGTCAGCCGAGAACGTGATATAAATCTCTCAGAGTTTTTCAAGCACGAAAATCGAAAGTGTCCGCCTTCCTTGAGTGTCAATGGCCAGATTCGTCCTGTTTTAATAGCTGGCCTAGCAGTGAAGGTCGAAAGTTTATCCAGTTGTGTTGGCACTGCTCCAAATAATATTAACTCAATAATCTATGATAGAGGCGCACTGGTACATGAAAATCGGCCGCAACCAGGAGCCAAAACGTTCAGAGTCTATTACAAATTCACTGAAGCTTACTTAATCAATCAATGTACTTTAAGAAATGTCTCAATAATTGATGTGGTATGGGATCTGTACGTGCTAAACAGTTTTAATGTTATTGAACGTCAGAATCAAGGTAAAGACATACGTCGTCAAGTTCTTCGCGAAGGGAAATTATCGGCAGACTTGCCTTCCTGCGAAATGATTCTAACAAAATGAGCTGTTCAAATTTCTTGCTAGGAGTCTCGTAAATCAGGTGACCAGTGTACATATTGTAACAAATGTTGATGACACTGTAGTGTCTTCAGAAAATGTATCAACATCACTTGCAGGGAAGATCAGTAGCCACATGGATGAAGCAGATGGCCGCATCATATTACATGCCAAAGATATGGTTCAGCATGACTCAAAGCAACTGCTAGTTCGAGCTTCCGATACTGATGTCTTAGTGTCTTGTATTTCGTACATCCCTATGATGGAAGCAATGGGATTGGAGGAACTTTGGCTTCTGAGTGGAGTAGGAGCTAGAAGACAATATGTAGCAGTGCATAGTATTACAAAGGCACTTGGAGACGATAAAGCAGAAGCATTACGTGGGTTTCAGGAATTTAGTGACAGTGACACGGATTCATATTTTTCTTCGAAGGAAAGAAAATAGCTTGGAATACGTGGACAACATACCCAGTTCCTACAGATGCATTTAAAGCCCTTTCGACGCCAGTTCATTCACTGTCTGCGGACGTCTTGACAACTCTAGAACGATTTACAGCCCTAGTCTATGACCCACAAACTACTAGTCATTGTGTTAATGAAACTACTTGTGGCCCTAACACCTTCTAGTGCAGCTTTACACCAACATATTTTGACAGCAGCCTATCAGGCAGGTCAAAAATGGGGTAACACCTGCAACTCTGAAGCCAATCCGGAGCGTCCATCTTCATGGGGATGGAATTATAAAGATGGAAAATGGGAACCAGTGTGGTCCACGCTCCCTTGAGATCTGGGAAGAGCTGGTACTTCTGAAAGTTTGTGGGTGCAAAACAGGATGCAATACACCACGATATGCATGCCGAAGGGTCAGTGCCCCGTGCACACTTCAGTGTAGATTATGTAAAGGTGGGTGTTCCAACCACAGCTCTACCTACTACAATGAAAATGATGAGCTACAGGTAAATTAACAAGTGTCGTTTTTGTTGAGTGTACAAATCATTTGAGTCACTTAACCCAACACAATAAATGTTTAATATGTTCGAAATGCAAGTTATGCAAATGATTACGTATATAACCTCTATTAGAATATTAAATTCAGCCATTTTGGAGAACTACTTTTATTTTAATTTTTATTAAATAAAATGTTAATTTCCTTCTACAAATTTGTATTAGAATTTTAAATTTTGTTTTATTAAATAAGAATTTTTACTAAGTAAGATTTTAGTTTAAATTGAAACACTCTGTATTTAGATTTCAAGGCACTAAATACGTACATAGTTTTAACTTTAAAACCCGTTGATTTAATTGCAGGGGAACGAGGGGCAAAACGAGAAACGTAAGATATTTGCTTGTATAGATTGTTAACCAACTGATCAATTGTAGCAATGCTTTATGCGATAGACACGCTGAACATTCAGTTACAATATTCCACCAGCAAATACTAGCGAAAAATATTTTGGAACCGTCTTTCTTTAATTTATTCCAAAAATTGCATTTTTCTTCGTTATGCCCCACGCATGGGACATAATGGGGAATAGGATTTCCGTTAACGTTATTATGCCCCCGGCCCATATTGTCCAGTATGTTGTACCATTACTAAGATACCAATACTACTCTGTTGTTATAGCAATAGATTTACTATTAAACGACACAAATGAAATCATGTGTAATAATTATTGATAATCGAAAGACAAAATATAAGAAACATTAAACTACTGGCAGTTCCATATCTCGTTATTTAACAATGTAAACAAGCAGGTTGTAAATTATTGAGTAATAATTAGAAGAAAAAACACATGTGAATTTGCAATACCGTTTTACTCTACCTTTCCTTACCTCGTTTTATCCCATATTCCTCTATAAAAGACCATAATAATGTTATAACTCCGTAAATGTAGCTCCGTAAAATGTATGGTGGTGAAAGCTAGCGAAGAAATGGCTGAGAATTGTGTTGTATGTGCATGTCACAATGTAAAATAAGCAAAACGTGCAAGAACTTTGGTTTACTAAACCTCAGTTATAAATTGGCCGCCATCTTGAATCCTAAGGGCTGAAAATAAGGGTGCTGCGACTAAAATCACTTCTAATAGTATCACGACCCACTGTGCAAATTGGTACCTTCTCATCATTATGTGCTAATATATTAATGTGCTTACTTATGATTTTATATTGTATATAGGTATAGACTGTGGGTTCATATATCTCGTAGCACACCTAAAGTTGTGGCTGGTGTAGTATTTAAAACGCATCCGTCCATTTCAAACTTACACAGCGCAAATGATCAGAGAACATCAAGAACTTCATCATATTATTGTCAATGTAATTTCAAATAGTACAATAATCAATATAATACATGCGATATCAACAATGTCAACATCACGTTGACATATTATTATATCTAACAAATCTTACGCATATCGATTACGATACCCAAAACTAGAATAATCTAAGGACAAACACAATTTACATATTTAAAACGTAAAGTAGTAACCATAATCTTATGGCCAAAAAGTGTTTACTATTTCCACGTCTGTTAATAAAACCATCATTATTATTAGTTCTAAAAGTTCATAAAATCCCATATCACAATTCACTCTCCCTTCGGTGGAATCATACTTACACCATTCAAACAAATAATCTTTGTCCTCGTGTGTACAGTCAGTTAAACTATACTTACACCATCCAACTAAATTATCTCTGTCCTCGAGTGTACATGCATCCAGTTGACATCAATGTTCATCCATAACGAGATGTATTTCATAAAATCCCATAAATATGAATTTTTGAACATATTACAAACAAGAAAATAACAAAATTGAATTAATTCCATCACAACATAATCTAAACAGTTAGATTTTATAATATTAAGATTCCAAAATAATATTTTAAACCAAAGTGTTTTGTTAAACTATGTCCATATCAATAGTAGGAAACATAAGCCAATTCATCATTATTTTGTCATAGAGAGAAGACAAAGTTTTTCTTCAAGTTAACCCATATGATTGTATAAGACGAAGAATGTCGTCTTTTACTTCCTGAACGAAACCTTTATTCAGCCAGAGCTGCCACATGGAAGAGTTTTGTACTATATTAGGCTGATAAATTAAACTACTATAACCCAACTGAACCAGCAAGTCATCGATGTTAGTAGGTTGTGTCGTGTTAGTTGCACTATCATGTTTTTCTTGTTGAAATAGTACTTGCGTTTCTTGTTTAATATCTGTTATTTCCTTAGATGAATCACACTGAGCTGAAAGTTCTATTATATCCTTATTTCCAACATTAGAAGATAACTGGCTTTGATATTGCTCTGCTAACTGTAGCCTGAAGTGTAACATTACTCTGCAAATAATAATAATAACTATATCATCATCTAGCACAACAAAACTAATTTTCAAAGTAAATAGTGAATTTTCCAGTTTGTACATGGCCATGTTTTATAAACCATGTGCGTAGTGCTACGGGGTTCACACAAGGGGAACAGGCAGGGTTGGAAACTCCCACGTTGACAGATTCGCTCCCAAATTGATTAATCGATGAAGCAGTGTATGCAAATACATTAATTAGATAAAACTGAATGTATCATTAATGTGTAAAACTCAAACGTGCCTGCCATGATCATTTTTGGAGCAGTTGTTAAAGATTATGCTCTTGGCTAGTACTTTTCTCTCACTCAAGATGAAGAGATACAATATGAACGAAGCAGAAGTCCTCAGAAAGTGCATTCTTCCATCAGCAATATTACTTGTCATATTGTGCTTGAATGGGCTCATACACAGCAAAATTCTGTCATTGGACATTAGTTCAGACGATAGCCAATTATACAGCAATAGGAACTTTGTCTTCTGCCCAATTACAACCATACCAGGTATTTATGCTTCCAATCTAGCTCTTAACACGAATTTCTCGGAAGACGAAATACAGGGTAAAAATGTGAAGAAAAACTTAAACTTGCACAAACTCTTATTTATGATTTTACTGTGTGGAGACGTGCATTTAAATCCCGGTCCAGTGCACAATCAGCGTAGTAATGAATTAATTCTTAAATGTTATTACCAAAATATTCAATCTGTAAACAACAAATTATTAGATTGTGCAATTCATTTACCAGAGTTTTTACTCTACGATTGTGTTATTCTTAGCGAGACATGGTTAAATGAAAATATATCTAGTGCAGAAATACCTCTTTCCCAGCATTTTAATATATATAGAAGTGATCGTGGAAGCCGAGCAGGTGGTGTAGCAGTGTGTATTAACTCTAAGTGGCCTAGTAAAATGAGAGAAGATCTGAAAACTGACTGTGAAATTGTTTGGGCTGAAGTGCGTCTTAATGCAAGCAAAAAATTACTAATTGGTTAATTCTACCGTCCACATAAAAATAGTCCCAGGGAACTGTTAATGGCCTGCAGAGATTCAACATTAGCTGCACTTTCAGAGGGTGATGTGTTATTGTTCGGAGATTTTAATATGCACATGGTGTGGTCAAGTATAAAAACTGGTGTTCCCACAGACAGTAATGAAGCTTGGTTCATGGAAACTTTTATACATGGTCTCGGACTTTCCCAACACAATATGCACAATACAAGGGGCAATAGAATTTTGGACTATGTGTTATCCACATGTGATAAATGTATTATCACTCCATCTCTAAATTTACTTTCATCTGATCACGAGAGTTTGGAGGTGGAACTATCCATTAATATTTTAAAAACAAAGTTGAAAGCTCCTCCTTTCACTCCAAGGCAGCATATTCCTCTCTGGAGAAAAGCTCGTTGGAATGATATTAACCGCGCTCTTTCTCTTTTCCCATGGTGTATACTTGAAAACTTAACTGTAAATGAAGCTATTGATTTGTTCACGGATGTAATTCATGCTACCTGTAAAGACTTTGTCCCTACAAAGAAATTCCGATCCTCTAAATATCCTCCCTGGTTTGATACAGAAGCGCGGTCTGTTTTGAAAAATAAAAAACTTGCATGGGAGCTTTGGAAGCAACATCCTAATGCACATACTTATAGCTCTTTCTCCCAGATCAGGCGCTACTCCAAGAAATTGCTTAGGGCAAAGTATCAAAATTATATTAACGAGGTAACATCTGAAATATGTGCCAATCCTAAAAGATTTTGGTCCCTCATAAACTCAAGAAGATGTCAGGCACGTGTTCCGACAGAGTTAATTTACGATTCGGCTACAGCGGCTGGTGAAAAGAGGGTACATCTATTGAATGAATACTTCTCCAACAATTT